>KB310962.1:27146-51072 GCA_000328365.1 Capitella teleta
ATTATATATTATTCAAAAAAACTTTAGTCATACAGACAACCATTGTGTATTCATCGTTTTTCGGGTATGAGAGATCGGCAGTCATTCAGTCGTTCGAGGCACAACAACGTCGTTTGAGGCAAAACACTCGTTTTACTCGAGGTGTTTAGTGAGACCCGTACAGTAACAGTTAGAGTTACAATGACAGTCACAACAGTCATGATTACAACTACTGAACTAGCACAGATTCTCGGGATTGGGCTCGCTGTAGTATGTCAGCTAGATTAAAACTGTTATCACCATCATTTAGGCTTGCTACGACAGTTGGTTGGGCCAATTGAAGCAATACGTGCTGCAAGTTCCATAAGAGTTATTATTTTTGAACTAAATTCACCGCAAACAACATAATCAGACTCACCAAATGCCAATTGCAATTGTCTTGATGAAATAGGTGCCGAGAGTCGTCTTCCGTTTGGTGGTTGCTAAGGAGAGACACCTGACTACGGAGCTCTCTCATTGGTCAAAAGTGTGTGGAAAGCCAAATGTGGTATCAACAAAATGATTCCCGCGTTAATCTGCTCGTGTTAATACGTTGTGATAATCGATTGTGCGTTATGATGAACTTTTTATATCAGTGCTATGAACGCTTGTCATCATAACGCATCTATCGGCAACTTATGCAGTGTCATATCCACGCATAGGCATACGCAAAAGCATGCATTACAAATACAATGACGATGATTGCACACATACAATAACTTATTGCAATAATAATTTAGCATTGTAGGTATGGTGCGTGTATACTGATCAGTGCCATCGAATATGATTTTCACAGCGTAATTATTGCACTCAAATAGATAGCTATCGAAGCATGGATGTCGACAGTTCAACGAGCATGGTAACCAGCTAATTCGCGAGAGATTATATAGGTATATGTATGCGATCATTTTAGTATCGTTAGAACATTTTTTTTTTTTTATTATAACCTACGATAACCACGAACGTAAGGCAGTAATAGTTCCCGAGCCACAGGCTCTCAGAACGACGGAGTTATTGGTTCATGATTATTCCGAATTTACTGAGTGAGAAAAAAGTTTTCCTCTTATATAATGCAGACTAGTATCCAATATATATATATAGGATACTAATGCAGACAAGCCAGACATACACAATCGTAGTCCGAACTGAAGCTTTGTCTGAATGAATGATTCGTGTGTGTTAATGAGAAATATGAATCGAGGTGCGTTTAAGATTTTTTTCTCTGGCTTGATCAAAGTTAACGTGCTTTACTGAGTAAAATGACATTCAACAGGGCACGTTTGGATAAGGAGGATTTTGCAAAAAGAAACAATAAATGAACTAGGCTTAATTAACTTTGGCTATTTGATGTGTGTACAATGCTACCACTATCTAATTTTTTTTAATTTCAATCCAATTGAAGTCAAAAAAAAAAAAAAAAAAAAAAAAAAAAAAAAAAAATTATAATAAATTGTAGCGCCCGAAATCAATCACTGTGACAAAAATAACCATTGAATTATACCCCAACCCCTCCCTCCCTTGAAAAGAGAGATCGATGTCAATGGCTGCTGTTGCCACTGATAATGTAAGATGACACTCTGATTTCAAGTAATGATTATCGATGTTTCTGTTCTTTGTACGTCTGTTGGATCTGAAATGGTAGTGTTTATCACAGCAATTACTAACATAATTGTAGGTATGCTTTTAAAAGGAATCAATAATCAATGTTTGAACATTCGAAGCGATGAATATAGGAAAAGATTAGTTGTGAAACAACTAGGATTTATATGGTCCAAAGGTGTAGGTGGCTAGCCTCGAACCGCCAGTGGACAACGCTAAGCCCTCTCAAGGTCGGTTAGGCACACTGGCCAGTATCAAAAATTAAAACGGCAAACGAAACACAGGTGTTCGTCGATGGGGTCGTTTGTCCTCCGAAGGCATGGTCATTGATATTCAATCATGCATGTACATGTATGTTGCGCATTTCTGATGTCATATTATTATTAATAACTATTACCAATAAGAATAATGTACGTTGGAATTCTGGGCCATAAACAGCGTACGTCAAAAGTGCAAGTCCCGATATAATATAATAAATTCCAGCGTGCGAATGTTGTGAAATAATCGTGACTTAATCAGTTAATCCCTTTTTAAAAACGTTTCGTGCAATGGGTTTTATCACATTATAATCATTTTAATATTTCCACAAACGTCACAGACCCTGTTTCCGTTTCGCATTTTTTTCGTTTCACGATTTGTGTAGAACTTGCAATTCATCAAATTTTGTCAAGAAAATCTCCAAATCTGTTTGTAGATGTAAATTTTGGTGTCAACCACTTTTAATCGAAAGTCAAAAGTTATGCAACAAAAACTTGCAGAATTATGTGTACATACCATATATATATATGCCTGCATATAAGTATACGCACTGAAATGATAGTAAGATCTTGGTTATTTGAAACCACACTGATACTTTCGTTTCAAACATGCTCACACCTCCGTAAGATATTATGCTAGCAATATTGACCCCATCTCCATGAAAGTACCGAGGGTCAGCGCATAATGACTACTAACAGTACGTATAATTGTAAGACTGGACAAAGGGACATTGTCGGCATGTCAAAAGAAACGATGTTTTTTCAAGGTTTTCTCAGATAACAAGCCCTCCACTAATCTTGACACGAGCAAACACAGCGGAACAGACATATGTTCCGCAGGAATCTCTGAGTGCAACTCTTCAAGATGTGGCCCACTTTTTTTCAGGATTAATTCTTAGAAATGTTTGAGAAGCAATTGACAACTTCCTGTCACACAGCTCGGAATATCTGGCACATTTAGCTTCAACACTCGTAAAAAAGCTTGAATGTTCCGGTTATGCATTGTACGCTTGGTCAATTGACTATTAGTAACGAGAGCAGTTGTTTTAAATTAAATCTAACAACTGACGGTTATGATTTATGAAATCTCTCTCTATTGATAGTTCGATAATTTTATATCTTGTGAGTTCATATTATCGTCACTGCTACAAGAATTTCACGAGCCTATGTCATCTTTCAATGGACTTTACTGTTCAAGCAAGACCCGAGTCGGCCTATGAATGAGACGCCTCGGGTCACACTCATAAGTTATAATGCACTCACGATGTATTTCCGAGACACAAAAAGGCGCATCTTTGAAGTCCCGAGATAAAAAAAAAAACTCTTAATAGGCTGGTGGGTTTTTAAGAACGCGACATTACTGGGTAATCATAATCAGTTTGATTGAACCATCGTCGATCAACCCCAAATTATGACTACTCATCCATGAAAATCAGACCAAAAATCCAGGACAGCAGTAATTAGTGGGTGCCGGCACTATGCATTACAGGTATAGACCTCCTGTTATTTACATGTTGCGCAGTACGAGCGTAGCGTGAAGAGTCGTCGAGACCAACCTCGAGAGGTCATTGTCCTCGTCGAATCGTCTTTAAGTATCTTGTGACCTACAAAGCAAAGGTTTTGCCATCAATCGAGAGACTTCTTAATCTTCTTATCAGTTATCAAAAGGGTTCCTTAACAAAATTTCCAACCGCCTCCGTTTTCCTAAAAATACGAAAGACAACTACACACATTTGATCAGGTCAGGTGAACGGGTTTCATCTAGTTTTAATCGGATGATTAATTATACTTAATTACGCTCATTGCGTGATCTCGGAACTTTCATTGTTACTTGTTCATGCTTATCTATGTCTGTATACCAGAATATGTAGTGTCACATGTTCATTAGCTGTACAGGTCAAATTTGGTAGCAGCCATCCTATATCATAAACGTATTACGATTCTGATAATCCATTACGTCGATTTCTATGATCGTTTTGTTTTACGGAACCTAAGACATCCGGTTCATGCTGCCAACCCAAGTCGAAGAACTGCGGCGAAAATACGGATTATGTAACCTCTGAAAACAGACGCGTATGCGACACGCCCCTCATCATTTCGTGATGGCAGCTTAGATTACTCAGTTGACAGTTGACACGTGCGTTAGAAAGCGCCTTTAACACGAAAACGTATAATCTGAAAATGGCATTGAATTTCAAGGAATTTCAAAGAAGTATCATCAGATTAGCAGAGCTGCGCAAATAGGTGATATTATATAGTAACATGCCGGAATTAATTATAATAAAATAATGAGACACCGAATGATATGGTGGATGTGGTAACCACATATGCAGAGCTGACATCAATCAATACCCAAACCTAAAATGAGTTATCCAATTATAAAACAGAGGAATATTGTTCGGCATTTTAACGCTTATGAAGCGATTTATTACAACAATGCAAAATATGATCGCAATTGTGACTAAGCGAGTACGAACGACCAATGTGAAATGGATGGGGAACGTACGAGGCAACGAAATGGCATTACGAAATGGCATTGAGGTACAAACCGTGGAATCAAACGTGTGAGTGAGTGAGTGATTGGGGTTTTACGGCTCCACCCAACCCGTTCGGGTGGTACGGGCGCCAGGGAATCAAACGTGTAGGATGAATAATTAAAAATACCAAAAACAATAAACAATGGTAAATAAATAAAACATAAAATAATAATCAGAACTGATGTAGTCTTGGAACACTTTGAGTCTTTCTAAGCGATCTGTCTTCTTTGTTTCCTCCAAATACGGAGAGAGGTCTTTTGAAAATGTTCTTGATGATGTTGACTGGTGATCTGATGCTATTGTGTGGAGGACACTCGACAACCTTAGGGTGCTCCAGACAATCGAATACTGTGACGTGAAACTCTTCCAGTTTCCCCAGTGTTCCTTCAGTTGGCTGCCAAAGCAAACTGTCACAGGGGACAAACCTGACACCCCTAAGTCTAATGAGATCGTCCTCCACTGATGCAAACGCCATCCGCAACTTTTCGCTATCCCTGTCTTTTGAATAATATAACTCATCAAATGCTTTCTTCACAACAATCAGCTGTTTATAGTAATCCGATAAAAGGCTCTTCAATTCGTTTAACACAAATAACAAATGTTTCCTTCCTACAGCACTTGGAGCAAGACTCTCCTTGTCCAAAGAAGTTTCACAAGACACAGCATCGTCTGACATCCCTGGGACCACCTTTTCGGACCAGAACGTGATCTGTTGACAGTGCACTTCTATGGCACGTGCACACTCGTTGTAAATTGTCCTCAGAGTGCGAAATCGGTCAATCAGTCTGTCCACCTCTCGCATGTTCCTTGCTCTGGCGTTCGGCGCCAGTTTTGCTGGCTTGTGTTTATCTCTATGCATTTGGAGATGTCGTCTCGTCGCTTCTGTTGGGTCGAATAACGCTGATCGGCGGTTTCAGAGCCCTTAACAGCTCTCTCGCTGGCTGTGCTGCTCTCTCGTTCTATGCTAATATTTTCGACATGACTAATCTGTCGTGAAAATGTTCAGGAAACAGATCGTAACCCGTTGCTGTGGCTCGGCTGTTTCCGGCAATTTGAGCTTCGCCTTGCATATAGAGACTAAATATTTACTCTCATTTTAGCAACGAAACACTGGCTCTGGATCAAAATACGTCGCTCGTAAAGCAAAAGTGCGGCTCACTTTGGCAAAGCATACTATTAGGTGACACCTGTGATGCTCCGTCACAATAGGTGAGAATTCCGACGCCTTGTTTCACACCTGCGGCACTGGACGAACAAGACAAGGAACCGCATGTGACCAAGATCCATATGACAACAGCTGATTACAAAATTCCACCCGTCTCAAAACACACTGCTCTGTAGCAACGGGTGCAAGGTACATATCACAACAAGAGAGGTAACTTATAAATATAGGTACATGTGTACACCAATGTTACATATTATCATGGGATAGTTCTTACGTGGCACGTGTTGTCATCTTTCGTTGTATATCACAGATTGCTTATTGTACATGTTTGTTTGATCTACATTCTAAAAAGTACATCAAGATAACACACAACTTTTGTTTGTCAGGATTGATCACGATTTTGGCCAAAAACAAGCACCTGTAATTTATTCAGCTATATAAGTATATCGGTGACTATATGGTGGTCGATCGTGCTTTCCTATTTTCTCCATTCCTAACATTCTTCGCATATCTACCTGTCGGGTACTCAATAGATTATCCATGATACATGAACTATTTTCGTTTGAGAAACCGAGTAGGTAGGTCTGTCGTAATTAGTAGCAAAACTTTACTGATTTGTGATACTTGCAATACCGGTGGGCGACTCTTCAATACCTTTTTTTTTAGTAACTCAATTACCTCTTAATTGTCTTCTGAAAATCTTCAGCTCTCAGATGAGATTAAATAAACGACCGTGTAATGGTATGATTTGCCGGGTTTAAGCTGTCACATTCATCGTAATATTCATTCCGCGTTCTAAGTCGTGCTATACAAAGCAGAACGCTTACACGTCGGATGTAGTATTTTGTGAAAGTTATATGAAAAGAAAAATGATGTTTTAAAGCTTGCATTCAGTCGTTTGAAAAATGAAGGTCATTTCATAAAGGACGGCCGATTCATTATCGTGTTTTTAGTATGCTCAGCGTGGTGTGATTTTATTGTAAGTACATGTAAGTACTTGTAAGTACTGGTAGTCCAGGTTACTAAAAATTATGTCCTTGAAATTTAATGTGTGGGAATAATGAAACATATCACGACGATGTTTCGTAATCCATGGGGACAAGGTGACTTATAGAGGTACGCCCAATATGACGGCGGTGAATTAATTGACAGTTGACTGCATAGACATACTGGTTGCCGACTTAAAAGTCATAGATAAACGTCCCGAATAATACCATTAGTACACACTGACTCAATAGATAAATAGGTTTTCTATTGTTGTATTCGCTCTCTTTCAAAGCTGAAGTGATGCTTCAACGACCGTGATGGCCTCTGATGAGTGGGAGGAGTGCATCGTAAGCCAAATAGAATGCAATATTGTTGGCAAAGTGTAGCACGCTTCATGCTTTCACGTATTTGTATGGTCCTTGATCACACAGCCAATATCAATTTAATACAAAATGACTGCAAACGCCTTCACCCAGTGCCAGTAACAAGAAAGTAAGTAATATTTATATGTATACATGCATAAAAAGAGCCATAATCACACAAGTATTTGTATGGGTGTACATATTGTAGTGTTGAAATGCCACAATTACCTACAATGTAGAGATCAATATATGTTTGTTTTCATTCACCATGCTTCGTCAATTCGTTGGTTAATCGGAATTTCTTGATATCGGCAGCAGTATACTTAGATCGATGCTATGAGATATCACACATACATTCAAATTTGGCTATCCCAGAGACCATATTCACGCTGTAAAGTAAACACAATTTACTTCGACATAGAGGTATGAGCAAAGAACTAAAAGCAATACATACACGGTAAATCTTACAGGTGAGACGTGTTTAATGAGCCCTTCATGCACTTAAAACTGTTCAGTGCGGGTTTATTTACTGTCATAAATAACTTGGTTAATAGCTTTTGTAGTACATCTAAAGTAACTTATCCAGCCAATAGAAATAATATGTAAGGATATCTGATGTTGGTAGTTGTATTTATAAAAATAATATGCTGAAATTTGGTTGGACACATTATTCAAAAACACAGTTTCAATTTTGTTTCGTCACCATCATCCTGATCTCAATTTCTCGAAGCACATGAGGAGTAAATCAAACTTGAAATACCATTTACTCTGGAAGTCTTTGCCTTCTTAATATGTATTTCATTCATGCATCACCAAACGAACGAAGTAAACTTTGCGCACTCGACCGCATCAGCATCTCATGCAGGTCTCTTTTACTACTATGAGTATGTCGTATTAGCACCTTAAGAGAGATACGCTGCTGCGTGCATTCAATCATTTCGCTGATGGCTGCATAAACGCCTCTTAACACCTCTGATACGTTACGTTCTGCATACTCCTGCTATTCATACCTGTCCATACCTCCTCTTCATCCCGATGCAAACCCGCACAATATTACAACACAAATTAAATGGCTGATTTGGCCATTGGCAGGTATGCCAAGTAACACGAGGCCTTGTTTATGATAAATTAATTATGGGGAAGGGGTTGATTATATCTGTTTACTAACTGACAAGAAGATAATAGAAGCCCCTTCGGGGTTTCAGGCTTTTTATTTCTTAACTTAATAATAATTAATAATTATTAATTATTATTAAGTTGATTTATTCTGTTTTACGTGCATGCTAATAAAATTGAAATTTGATATTGAATTTGAATATAATAGGTAGTTATCAATATAATTATATTGCTAAACAATAGTTAAGACATTTTCCAGAGGAACAAGATTTTAGTCAAAACAATTAATGCCGGCGAGGTTTCACCAATGTCAGTGATTAAGGTACAAATCTCAACTCAACAAAACGAATATTATTTGCGGTATTGTTATGTAGTGATAGAATAATTAAGTGCTCTTACAACGAGATACGAGATAAGTAAAATATGTGGTAAGAACCGATTGCGCGTACATTTAGGTGAAGAAAAAAAAAACAGAAAAGATTGCCCGCATTCCATGACCGGAGCAACTCTGTTGGGAACCATGCATTGCATTAATGAAAGTTGGATGCTTGCCACTTCTCGGACACCCTGTGTATTCGAACTGCACGAGAACTGAGTTATGATGACATAATTAAGTCGCCGCGCGGTGTGCTCTTGTAATCAGGACTATTCACGATAATCTCGCAGTAATTAATCTTCGTTCGTGATGTCGAGCTTCATATTTATCCAATTAATATGCTCCATTTTGGTATTAATGGTAAACCCAGGAACCACCGCTCAATAGTTACGTAACAAAATTATAACACATACATACATACCTTTATTGGCTTTCTGACTCCCATTCAGCAAGAGGCCCTTTGATGGACTCGTTCTGCATTTATGTCACGTGGCTGGAGACCATTGTGGGACAGAGACAAAGAGATCCGTGTACTCAATGCTCGATCACAATGCGGACTAATAAATTATGAATTTGAGCTTTATTTGCGCAGGTAATTTTGGATGGGTAAACTGTGCAGACCAGTCTATTTGGACAAAAAAAAAAAACTCATTCTTTTACTATTACCCATAGGAGAATCGAACCCCGACACCCCGGGGGGCTTCATCGCGAACGGGCGCTCTAGATGCCCAGTGAACTGCATGGTGGAAATAGTATTCCGGTCATGTGCGACTTATGTTCTAGCAAAGTCTTATGACAAATAAGTTTTGTATTTATTGAGTTTAATGCTATAAACAAAAAGGAACACTATTCTTAAATCTATTATCAGCCCTACTCAGTACGACGCTCCGTTTTCATGACGACGGCCGTGTTAAAATTGAGTTGTAAGTGCCGAGAATACGCTGTTATCAAGCATGACATTGCTCTGAAGTCATCTTTGTCATCTGATTGTAACCAAGCCAAGCTCATTTTCGAGATGGGAGCAGGTCAGTAGTCCGACGGCTCACTAGTTCGACGTTTCTATCAGTCAGTTCTCTCATTTTGGTTCTGACAGTGCTTAGGACCTGACGATAGGCGTCTGTTGTCTTATCAGTCATGAGTGCAGCAACAAGAGCCAAACAACGCCCATGATACAATGCATGGATGGTGACAAGCTGGCTGTACGGTCTTGGTGGTGACCTGAAGGTACCGTCAGTGTAGACAGTAGAGCACTGCGCGAGAACGTTGAGGTTTGCTTCAGTGACAAAAAACTAAGAAACCCACCAATCATTGTCGCACCTCAGGAGAAATTCATGCCTCCACCAGGTGCGACCCGAATCCCCGCGAATGTGACTTCTTCTATGCTTCTCGGAATTGCTGGCGTCATCGCCTTCCTTGTCCTCTTCATGAAGGAGTTGATCCGTCTGTACTCGAGAATATTCTGTGGATCTTCATCCCCCAACATTCTTTCGTACTTAACATAAGCTCTTTTAGGGAGTCAGTCGGATTCCCAAGCACAATGCGACGTAAATTCTGCTTTGCCTTCTTTGCATTAATAAGCTCACCATCGGGCTCATGTTCGTGAGGGGATGATCCCAAAACTTCGATGTCGGTCATGGCATCCGTCCGCCTCGTGATTATCGTGGCCCTGCATTCTTTTCTCCAGCAGCACCAGTGTACTTTGTTTTTCTTCGCTTTGTTCTTTTGGTATCTGTATCCTCTTCGAGTATGAGAACAAAACTCCGGTGTCCTCTTTGGCCTTGCACAAGATGCGCCATAGCGAGAACGGTCTTACACGTGAGTTTCGGTTTCGTAAGATACTTAATGTACATTCATATGGGTGCATACAGTTCGTAATCATGTCGGACTAGTCACCCGTCGGACTAGTGACCCGTCGGACTACTCACCTGCTCTCTTTCGAGAAAATGATGAAATTCCGCTTCTGGTAGAGTAGGTGAAAATTGCATAATGTTTCATATATCAAAAATCACTCAGCGCTCGGAATATCGACACGGGGACTCTATAATATCCTATAATAGATTAGGTCTGCGCTGAGCTGAGTTCCTGATCCTGAGACTATTCATGAAAATACGTGTACACAGTAATCCAGTAATCATGACAATCAAAAAGTGTGTCCATTCGAATTTAGGATGCATATTAGAAGTTTTAGGTGCAAATACATTGTAAGGTAGAAATGTACTGTCATCTTTAGCAACTTCCAAAAGGATCACTCTGAATTCTCAGTAACATAACGGTCTCATTGGCTCCATGGTCATTCACTGGTCCCCTGGTCATATATTCAGAATCGCCGGAGACCAGTGAAGAAGTGGTAAGTTCTCGAACTCTAGAACACTCAGCGTTATGATTCGTGATTCAGAAGGAACATAAATCAAAATAACGATCGATGCGAAAAAATTCAGAATCAGAACCCATGAAGTGGAATGTGAGCTTCAGAGATTTTCAGGTTCCCAACATCCAATAATATAGTTCTTAATGAGAGCATAAATACATGTAGGCCTACATTGGCGCATACATGTATTATCTTTACTTTTTTAGCGATTTACGCCACTACAATTAAACCCAAATTTCAGAATGTAAAATGACATAATCATAATACGATTGGTTGATAAAACGCACCTCTGAATTTGTTCGTTGTTTTCATTTATAAATGTATCCATACATCGTATGGAATATTTCAAATCATTTTATTTAAATCGCATACCTCATTTATGGAACATCTTACCTTTTGATATTCGAATGTCGCATTCTCTTACAATTTTCAAAACCAAACTATTTGATTTTTATCGCTCTAAGTTTTTCTCTCATTATAGTATTGATGCACCATGTTCTTTTACCAGTACTTGCCGTTGCACCGGCTCTTACCATCAAGCTTGATTTCATAACGATAATGTTCCATGATTATGATTATCTATTACGATTGTTTTTTTTTTTTGTTTTTTGTTTTTTTTTGAGGCATTCTTGTTTGGTTTAAAAATAAAATAAAATAAAAAATAAATAAATAAATATTGCATTTCATTAGCTATCGAAACTGTATTGTATCAATGTGGCGATAGGCCTCCTATATCAGGGGAATAGCTCTGACGCCCGTTTCTAATTTGTAATGAGGCACTATCTAGCTTATCTGGTACGCGGTCTCAATAATTATACATTCGGCTGATAATACCTTCTGCAATGCCAGGACAATTGATCGATCGGTGCGATTTTTGTTCATTTCGCCGATACCATCAACGTTTTTGTGAGAAAGCGTGGAACACACTCAGTTCGAAGCGTGTATCATAACGTTCACTTTTAGGAAGGATTATAAACAAACAACGAAACAGCGACATCTGTGAGCGACATCACAACCACAATAGGACAGGAACGCAGTGAAAAGAAACCATACATTTACTCCAAGAGAAAATGCAAACAAAAATGAGAAAAAAAAAAAAAAAAAGAAAAAAAAAAATCGCATAAAACATATACGTGAGCAATTGTGTATTGTTCAATAAAATAGCATGGCGTAGATGTGATATTGTGGAAGGTTAAAGGTTGCTCTCTGTGTGGTCACTTGAGCTTGACCCTTTTCTAGAAAGCCTCTGTCCGTCCTCTGCAGCACCCTTCTGTTGGTCAGTCATTTCCTTTGCCAACAATGGAGTTTCTGGTTGGGTTCTATCCGGATCATCTATTGGTGGAAGTGACGGGGAGAAGGAACTTCCTGCAGAGAGCAGAGATCGTTAAGTGTGCGCAATTTGTTCACACTGAATTACTGAGAGAGGACAGACACCATAGCTAGTTGTGCACGCACTTACAATGCGCAAGAATTACCAGAGTACGAAACAATTGGTGCATTTGTATTTGGGTAAGTAAGCCCTAAAAAGGCGAAATTCTATATCAACAAGCAGTTGCAGTTCCACTAGTTGTTCTTGAAAGCCTCTTAATCGTCAACACAACAATCATGGATGATAGCTCACCAGGTATGTCGATGGTCTTCGATCTGGGAAGCTGCCATCGACCGCTGTTGCTCTTTGAGGCACCGTTACTTGAAGATGAAGTCGGTTGCTCTTCTGAAATCATCGTCAGTCTCTCGTGGCTTCCGCTTTCAGGAGGGTTTGAACCAACTGTTGAATAGTATAAGTAAGTTATGCAGTCAATATCTCTGCATCTGAGCACTGACCAGTAATTTGGTCAGAGCTGCCATAAGGAGACAACGCCGAGGCAATGGATGATCGCCTAGCTCTGGAAGTGCGTCTCTGTTTCTCTTGTAGGTAGTATATCAAGTCTCGCTTATCGTCAGACTTTAAATTTCGATCGAATTTCTTGTGAAAGTCCTGTGGGTATTTGGAGATTAAAAACCAGAAATGTTGATACCACGGCTTACGTTTTTAGACGGGTTCTTCACCAACCATTGTCTGATGTCGTCGGCGGTCGGGTCACTTTTAAACTCACCGTCGTCTCCAGGACTGAGCCCAAAGAGAGAGTTCACCAAGGTCTTTCTCCGGGTAGAGACCCTCCTTGCCTGAACTTCTGGGTCCTGAGACTCGTTTGACTTGAAAGCAACGACGGCCTTCACTGCGGACCAGCCGGCGTGACGCTGACGCACAGTCACAGCTGGAATTGTTTCCATTGGCGAAGATGGACGTGGGGATGATTGTGACGTTGGTCGCTCGTGGGTTGCCTTGGCTACGCTCAAACGTTGCGCTGTAGATCGATGTCAAACGATTGAATCATTGCAAAGATGTCATAATCAGCAATTATGTATAGTATTCTGTTTATGCATGTGTGAGTACTATCTATCTACATGTCATCAGCACAAGCAAATTGAGAAGCCCTTACCAGTCAGGGAGTAGCGCAGATGAGCCATGTCAGGATGCAAATCGACAGCTGGTTCCTCAAAGGAGACTTTGTGTGACCTGTGATAGCATAACAAGACTAGCAAAGTGAGATGAAGCAAGAAGCAAGTGATGAAGTCATGCAAGCATTATTGTAACCTTCAGCCTTCTTCAAGATAACAGAATACGTTCGAAGCATAATTCACCACCACCCGATCAGCAAGGTCATCTTACCGACAGCCATCGCTCGGAATGCCATGGTCCACCGGCCACGTTGGTCATTGTCTGCGCTGGCCATCCGAGAAAAACTGTCCACCACGTCAGACTGGTGACCCAATTGAGAGGAGAATGTCCTCACCAATTTCCTGATTACGCAATATTATATCAATAAGGTTACCTCTCGATGAGTTGGATATACATGTATAGTGGGTCCAAAGCAATCTACTCTATTCCATAAACAAAACTTGCAATTTAAAAAAAAAAATAAAAAAAAAAAAAAATTGAGCGATTATTCCTAAAATAACAACCTGATATGAATGAATGAACGAATGAGTGGTGCTTAGCGGCACTTTAAATAAACAGCCTGATATGAATTGACCAATATATCCTGCGCCCATAAAGTTTACGGAAATAAAGATCGATGAAAAATTCAATTTTGAATGAGGCAGGAACAGTTAAATGCTAGTGGTGTGCTATTCAGAAGATATTGTTTGTGAGCTCAATCATAAAAATGAGCCTCCGAAAAGCATTATGGAATGTCATCTGTTGCATGGCGCTTTAAAAAACCCGTTTTTATTTGGTTTTAGGAGATCACAATTAGTTCTAAAATCCCAACAACAGTAATCACAAGCTATACATATAATTGTTGTCATGCAGATAACAAATTAAGAGCTCATTATTTCATGCCTATTCGTGCTACGGGACAGTGTTTGTCACTAAAAGGGAAAATATCGCTGATGCACTCTATTGGTCGAGATAGACCGGCATCAGTGTCAACGATGTTTTGATGGAAATGAAGGCAATAGCAGCATGACATGTTAGACTAACCATAGTACCAAGTAGCTATTTCTATTATCTTCAAAATGTATAACAATGCGACGGGTTTTGTAATACTTTCTCGGAAAAAGTAAAGCGCAGAAGTGGGAAGCATTTATATCGTAAACGGAATAGTTTACTTTTGACCCACTCTGGTACATAGAGCAATAAATGTGTACACATATTTTAATGAGTATTGGGATATACGGGATTGGCATTGCCTCGAAAGGTTTCAGTATGTTGGTGGGATATTGGAACAAAGACAATGGAAAGAGGGATACCTGATTTCCGGTTTATAGAGCTCCAGGTCACTCGCGTATCGCTGCATATTCTCCGCTCCTGCAACGTTCTCATAATGTAACCTGGATGAGACAATCAGCAATTGTTTAGCTATGAGTCAACATGCAAATTATAAAAGCCACGCACTGCAGAGCAATTTGTTGGTACATTTCCATGATGCAATCATCCTTAGTTTGTGGAGTCCGCTGCAACCAATGTTTGAGATATTTTCCATCAATGCGATCCAGCATCTCCTACAAATCCCAACGTTACAAGGTCTGTCATGACGAGATGCGGAACCAGGACGACTTACCCTGAAGTAATTAGCACCATGACGACCTATGATTTCTTCAATACCAGCCATCACGTGGTCTGTAACCTGGTATTGAAAAGATGATTATCCGTGTAGTGTCGAATCAATATTAAAGGCGTACATGAACGTTGATTTCCTGATATAAGCTGATGGCGACTGCATCCTTGCGTTGAATTCTCAGTAAGCGAACCAATGGTTTGATGGAAATTCCCTGCAATTGTAGCCGAGGGGGCTAAGAGAGGCGAATAATGAGGAACAGGTATATTACCTGTATGAAGACGGTGAAGATGATGACAGATAACGTCGTTGTCTCAAAAAGGTCACGAAGCTCTAAAGACTCTTTGCTCAACATAGCCACCAAACAGAAAGCAACGGCACCGCGCAGTCCTCCATAAGCCTATAATTATTGCAAGATATATTGGCCATTCCATGACGATATTAATTGATAGTGGTTCTCCCTGAATCAACACTATCAGGTCTCCCTATTTGACTTACCATAATGAACTGCTCCTCCCAGTCTATAGTTCGCATACGGTACCATCTGTTAGCGACGAAGGTCAGAGCATAAACCACTGTTAGGTTAGAAAATGGTCACATAGTTGTTCAGGATTTATAAGTTATAACTAACCGACAAATCTAGACACAAAACACAGCAGATTGACCCAGAGAATGAAGCCAGTGTGCCAGACATGTTTGTCGTGGACGAGAGCCAGACCAAGGAACATAAAAATGACACAATCGCACATCGAGCTGTAATAATAATTAACGAAATGATTACAATTTATCAGGTGTATCAATGCAATTAATATCGGCACAGGAATTGCTGAGCCTCCGATTCAAAATTAATGGTTTTTCCAACCTGAGCATTTTGCTGAAGTAAGTGACAGTGGTCAGGGACTTCTGAGAGATGTTATGAAATGAGTACTGCGCTTGCACTAAGCCGCATCCGATGATGCTATTCCATAAAAACATTAATCACACAAATATTCATAGATGACATAACCCACCTGATTATACCAGAAAAATGGAAGAGTTCAGCAAACAAATAAGCAGAATAGGCCAAAGCAAACACAGCCAATGGCTCAACCACTGTGAACCACACAAAAGAAGCATTCAATCACAATTATCTTTATGGTTTATATATTGACACAGTATACCTCGCACGGATTCTGTGAATTTGGTGATTATTGCAGTGAGAATACCGAAGAGGATTCCAATGGAGAGACCAAGAAGAGAAATTGTGAAGAAGGAAGCGACTCCGAGTAGCATCTAAGAAGAGACGGTGCTGGTAATGCTAAGAAGCTGTAAATGTTGGCTTCTTACTTGCTCGACGGGAATCACATCCATTTCGTTGAAGACTTTCATCATGTTGTATAAGACGACAGTGACAGCGTCTGAAAGGAGCAAGACAATTCCATTGCTCAATGCAAATAGCTTGGGTCACTCTGCCCTTGCTGTCAACACTAAATGCAAGAGTGTTGCTCGCTCTATCTACAGACAACCAATTGATCATGAAAACTGAGACGAGGCGCACAGTGTATTGACTCATGCCGTCCAGACACGGTCCTCCTCGCAAATGGTTTTATGAGTTATGACACAGACGAACTAATCATACCGTTGAGAAGAGACTCGCCAAATACAAGGAAATACAACACGTTGTTGACTCCAATTTCCTGGAAAATGGCTAGCACCTGTTACAATGACGTAAAACATAAGGTAGGTTAGATGCATCAAATGGTGGACAACTCACTGCAACGGGGTCTACAGCTACGATGAGACTGCTGAAGACCAAGCACTGCACCATGGTGATGTGAATAGTTCCCATGGCTCCTATCTTAGCAAGGCCATACAGGGTGGGGCCAATGATGAAGCAATTGATCACCGTGCCCTAAAGATTAGACTTGCATATATACCAACAAACTCATCTTTAAAAGGTGCACTTACTATAACAGCGTAGATCAGAATGGTTCCCAGGTTATCAAAGAACACTCGGTCATGAAGACTGAAAGCTGATTCCAGGATTATGCTAAAACAGAGGAGATATTAGATATTCCATGGTACACAACTATTGCAAGATCAAATTGGATTTTTTGTAGTAACATGCCGTATCGTGTTTGGCTGTAGATAGTAGAAAGTCGATGGAGAGTTAGGCTGGATAAGGGGGAGGGGGTGGGTGCCTAACGATGGTATTCAGGGATGGACAAAAAGGTAATAATAAGCAATAATTAGACTATTATGCAGAGGGGATGGAGGGCTTTGTGGTATGTCTTTCAGCACGCTCAGTGTGTGGGCGACATGCCTTCAGGTGTCACAAGGAATCACATCACACTTCAAAAATATTCTTACGGAGGAAGCAAGAAGTTGAAGAATAGCTTAGACGTCAAGTGCGCAATAGGCCCAATTGTGGTAAAGCTATAGAAATAGAGAGAGAAGGAAGTCGTGTTCAGATGACGGTGGTGTTCACGGGGCAAGAAAGAGGGCGGTGTCTTATTGGATTACCTCGGAAAGACCTGCGAGTGAAAACCTCAAGAGGAATTGCTGACGGTTTTTGCAAGTGGTTGTTGTTAGTGTCAAAGCTACATACGCTGAATGATAATCGACAGATGGAAGACAGGTAGGGTACTCAGGATAGAGAGGGTTGATATGAGGGTGAGAAGGGAATGTCAGAGCAGGGTGTGTTTTAATGGATGTGTGAATTGTCAAAAAGTTAAAAGACATGCTCACGGTGGTAGTAAGAACAAAAAGAACAATCGCGGTGATAACGTCACAATGGCAACATTCGTTCTTCTGAAAGCAAGAGAGTCAGTAAAGGGAAAAAAACCCACACATTTGAGTAAGATGTTGAACTGAACAGGTATGCTGTCACACGCATCGTATTTCAGTCTTAGCTGCTATATGAAAGCATGAAAGATCCCATCATTGATATTGCAAAATATAACAAAATACAATGGGAGTTCCAGAGCTATCAATCAATGTAGTATTATAAAGCCATATAGAGAAGAAAACCCCATATGGTCTTGAGCATCATGATTCGATATCTATGAATGGCTATGAATATCTATGAATGGCACTTACTGAAGAATAGCGCCCACTACAGTACCGAGAATGATCAACAGACTGTAGAATAGAAGGTTACATGCTAATGAGGAGATTCTTGAAAACAACATTGAATTACCAAGATTCTGGGAGAATGCTGGAGAGAAAGTTGGCATGATGGAAACCTGTAGGCGGGTTATTCATAAGTTACATAACACTTCTGTTGCATAACTCTCACCAAGTTTACAAACTGCAGCCACTAACAAGAAAAGAGTGATGATAAGCGGTTCTCGGACGTAATCCATATTCCATCCCGCAACGTGGATGCCGTGTGACTCGTGGCTGGCGTTGCCATGGGAATGGACATGGCTGGTGTTGCTATGGGCATCACTGAGTGCATATGACGTCAGATGGTCGGGTGATTGGTCGCATAGAGCTACGACCAGAATCAGTGCGAGCAGGAGCAGTTGCTTCATCCTTATTGGTGCTGATGTCACCATGACACCTGTGAATGATAGAGGTACACGGGTAACGAACGAGGTTTGCTCAGCCAGCCTAATCAGAGCAGCACAGTAATTTAATGTGACTTTCGTATTTAAAGGCATGTACACTAAAGCCCGCATTATGCACCGTTGCACTCCAGATCAACAGTGAACTCGGTACATCTAAACATGACATATGAATAGAGCATAATTACTTTTCTTTTTGTAGGGCTCTATAATTAAGTACTTGTAAGTCATGTTAACTATTTAGTGCTTTATTTTGCATAACTGCATGTACGAAGGCTGAGCTGCTCGTAACCCGTAATGAACACTAATGACACAAGGCCTAATGTATTTAGTCGATTGATGTTTGGGTAGGCTATGCTAGTAACAAGTATGCCGTCTTTAATTCACCTTGGATTGAAGTGCATGAATGTTTTCCATTGTGAAATGACAACCCAGGTAATGTACGTTATATGTCTCAAAATAAATCACCCGACTGAGGTATATCTTCCTATTTTAGTTGTGTTTTTCTCCCTTCGTGACTGGCATTCAGAAGGCTCTGAATAAGGTAATAGGCACGAGCGGGAAGCTGTGTGATTGAATACCTAGCAGAGTCTGATAGAAATCGTTGAACACGCTGCAATCTTTCATCAAAGACTATTCAGCTAAGAACCAATTTTCATGGAGACAGACATTTACTGAAATATTACGGTATGGAACATATTAATAAATGCTTAGTCTATGCGGAAAAGTAACTCCCATTTGAATAGAGACGCATTATTCCTTGTTTTCAGAGCGTTTCATCTCCCCTGATAACATTGCGTTTCTCCGCGATTGGCCGTCAGCACGGAATGCTTAGCGGAGTGCGATGTCTTCGCCTGTAGAAGCACGGACCCACTCAGAAGATTTGACGAAGGGGAAAGAAGAAAGTGATAGGTGCCTCGAGGGGGTTCGAGCAAACAAAGGGACGGTGAGACATGCGTTTTACTCAAGAATGGATGCAATAAATGACTGCAGAGATTTTGAGATTGAAAGTCTAGGACCAGTTTGGTTGGTTAAGAACTTTCAAATGGCTTTTTTTTAGTATACCAGAATGGAACATTAATGCTGATATAACCGGTTGTTCATACATGGTTTACTAGAATTGCTGAATAATATACCCGCTCCATAGCTCTTGACCTTTCCATGGGTAACACATGGTATGTGTATAGAACGTTCACCTTTGCTTGCCAGCACGATGAGAAGGCTTTGCCATAATGATTTCATAGTCGGTTGTTTGTATGTGTTATTCGTTATTCATGAATCATGATGTCATTGAGCGCATTCATTTAAATCCCACACACCGGTCTGGTCTGCACCTCTGTTTGTCAACTGAGATCCATCACAGAGTGTTTCACATTGTCCTGATTTTTACAAGTATGGGTTGTATATGGTGCAATATATAAACATGCCTATCACCGTTCGGAATATGTGGTGTAAACTGACACAACGCAATAACATAGAGTCAATGAGGCTCAAGGATGCAGTTACATTCACAGGAGGAAAACAGATTGTCAGAGGAATGAGAGGAAGGTTATAATAAATCCAAGCTTATATTGTGCGCTGCAGTATGCCCCAATTAGGCACGAAATTTAGTCAGCACTAATTAAAAGCAAATCGATGCCACTTACCTGGGTCATCAATGCCTCATGCAATTATGTCATATCCACAGCAAAGCAATCGAGGGTTGCGCTGTAGGCCATTGCCCCATAACAGACAACAGTGCTTCTGCTTCTCGCTCTCCCCTTTATATACACCAGCACCGACTGCCGAGGAGCATTTTTCCCATCGGCTAAATATACAGTTCAACCCAATAAATGTTGTTCTGTAGCCTCAGTGGTGTAGCTATGTTTGCATTGCTTTTCGAGTGAGATGCAAGAAAATAACAAAGACAGACTTCATTTTGGTTACCACAGCAACCAGTTGGTCAGTGATTAATAACATGCTTTTCTCTGAGACATATAATGCTCTGAAGCTGTATTTGTTTTGTAGATCGAGGGTTCCATGATGCTTTCATTCGGCCAAATTTCCTTATCTACAACAATTACTTGGATATTGCCTCCCACTCCACACCACCCCGCCTACAATTCCCACATGTAGAGCACAACGCATAATCTTCTGCAACGGAGACGGTCGCTGGCATGTTCTGTGGTCACTGGAGCTATTGTTGCCGAACAATTGCATCGTAAACGACACGTCTTGAACTTGAGAACAACTATTTGTCGCCTGTATGTCTGCTTCTTGGACTCACAATCCGGTGTAATGCCATAGGGCGATAGGCAGTTGCTCATAGCGCCTGGTTTTGTTGTGAAATTTGTCAGTTCTGTGGAATAACTTATCATGCGCTGATAGGGGCTTCAATCACAATTAGAGCACTAGACAACAGCAAAGGAAACATGTCGTAAGGTTAATATGACGATTAAGCCGACTGGAGTATATAGCTAAACCCGAAGAAGGCTCGTGCTTCCAGGTCTCGATGGTATGCATAACGCATTACAATTCAACCCAATTAACCTCCTCGAGAACCATTTTTTATAGCAAACTAGTATGCAATATATACACGTAGACACAGCAGTGAAAAACAAACTATTGGGGATATGACTCTAATGAAGAAAGGCTTTGTGCGAGGCTGACGCAATCTAGATTGAAATCGCAGCGGCATATATATCGACAAACATCAAGTTATGGGTGTCAAAGTTGTTAATACTTTTACCGGAAATATGTGAACATTACGTTTTAAAATATGAGGATATACATGTAGACAGCCACAATGGAGTAATCGAGATATATTGGGTTAATGATTTAAAACACAGTTCATCAATGAGCAATATGTCTTCATGTGGCAGTGAGGCAATCCCCCACCCGCTCAATGCTCCTATCTGTTGCTGGTATTGCGTTCATGCCGAATTAATATTTAGTAATGTTGCTTGGGTGTTCATAGACACAATTGCTATAATATACTAGTAGTACCAATATTGAGCAAATAATATAATGACTTCTGATTTCTCCATGTGTTATGTTTAGCTTAATGAGTGTTGGACTTTTAATACCAAAGTAAAGGATTCTCCTGAGCAACTGCGAACTATAATTAAAGGGGGATTATAGTTCGGACACTAATTACCGATCAAATCCATATTCGTGATTGATAAGCAGCGCTTTGGGCTCGCTTGTGGATGTACAAAATATAAAACTTCATTTATTTTTCATTAGTTGCATTGCAAATAAATAATTTCATAATTTAGTTGTAATGCAACTAATGCGTCTGAGAACGGAGAACGCTTCGTCGGTCAACATTCCAAGAAGAGAAGTTTGATAATTTAGAAGGATCTCACCATTGGTCATGACACATGTGTCATGCTGGCCGATTGCCTCTAGGAGTCCGTGATATCACTTCTTTGTACAGTGGCTAATGTTTTCAAAATATAAGATGCTTGCATTTGACTTTAATATGGATACATTATAGCATTTATGTGGCTCATATACTTGATAACAGGATATTGACAAAAGCGAACACTACATGCGCCTTCTTGGTTTGACTAAAAGACAGCACAGACAAAATAATGTGCAAGAATTGTATACATGTACGCGTGTATTGCACGTTGCACACTTCTGTAGCTATGTTCCAATAACGTATAATTTATATTTATGCAGCCAAATGGATACATAAATACATACTGAATTTGATTTAAACGGCACGCCATGCAACTTAATGTATGTCAACCTTCAGTGGTGTTCCGGTTTCTGCTTAAATTGATCGAATTCCCCCATACGAAAGTAGTATGCAATGCTAAAAGACTGCAAATAAATGTCCTGATCTGTAGCTGTTCTCCGAGCTAAGGGAACATTACTGGTATAAGGCATGTCTGGATGACGAGTATAATATATACGAGTACTCACCGATTTACTGAGTATCCTAAGAAAACTCTTAGCACTGTATGCATGAGTTATTTTTAGCCAAGTGAAAATATTGGGCCAGGCAGTCACCGAGTTCAGTTAAATAGCATACATGTAAACAGTGGGCGGAATGTTCGAATGGCTTCTCGGCGTAATAATTAAATAAGTTAATAACGCATTAATAGGACCAAGTCATAAAGATTGATCGCTCAAATGAAAAGAAAAAGGAAAATGTACGGGATTCATGTAAGTAAAACAGTAAAGAGGAATCTAAATATGTATATGTATACACGTACGTGCGCGCGGGATACGCCAGCGAGGGTAATTTAATCTTATAATCTTATAATCAAGGGAATAGGCTTCAATGAAAAAGTCACCATGTCGTTCCATGCCCCCACCCCCCTTCCCCCCGTTCCTCCATCCTCAACAAAGTTGTTTGTATCTTATGGAGCTTGAGATCATTAATTAAAGAATTTTTTTTATTTGTTTGTCTCCACACGTGCACGAAGAAATTCAGTGACGTTACACTTTTCCACTAATGCAGAGTTGAGAAATACATTGAATCAATTTGAAATGCTCTTACCATTATGGAAACTGCCCTTTTTCCAGTAAGACAACATACATTCTCAGAAAAGATCGTCATTCATCTTCATATTATTTTCACACAATGCATGGCGAGCCGGAAATAATATTTTTCTTGTCTAAAATCGACTGCCTGTTGCTATGGATACAAGAGCGTGTACATGTATCCAAGATGTTCGAAATAATATAATATTATATAGGCAAAGATACTCCCTTATTATGGAGTATCTTGGGTATCCGGCGTTATGTTGCTGCACACTCACTTTCCAAGTTTCCATAGTCATTAAATAATAGCCAATAACCTAAAAAGAATCTCGTCAATTCTAAATCTTAACTACGAAACAATAACTATACTTTGTTAAAGGGCTAGCGTTACCATGATACATGGTCAGCATAATGAGGATCTATATAACAATACAAATAAATATTCCGTGTGAAAAAAAAAAAAAAAAAAAGTTTGTGGGGTGAAAAGTGCTTAAAAGAAGCTCCAAACATTATAGCGGAGGAGTTGACATTATTTTAGCGATGACGTACTAGGGGGCTACTGCTGAGCATCAGAAGAGAAAATGCATGCAAATCTATATCTTTCGCTGCATGTGGAAGCTAACTTTTGAATACAAATGGGGTTTAACGGTAAAAGCGCGGGCTAAATCCAGAAAATATGCTTAGAGTAGCCCCTTGTCATGTATTTCAGGCCTTTTACTGGCAAATATTCCAAAAATATCGCATTATCGATGTCACCTCACAGCGCGCAGTCGTCGCTCAACGTAGAGCAGCTAGAAGCTTCGAGGTGTGAATGAATGAATGTGAATGAATGAATAAATGAAAGAATGAATGAATGAATGAATGAATGAATGAATGAATGAATGAATGAATGAATGAATGAATGAATGAATGAATGAATGAATGAATGAATGAATGAATGAATGAATGAATGAATGAATGAATGAATGAATGAATGAATGAATGAATGAATGAATGAATGAATGAATGAATGAA
>KB310962.1:74953-91876 GCA_000328365.1 Capitella teleta
TGAATGAATGAATGAATGAATGAATGAATGAATGAATGAATGAATGAATGAATGAATGAATGAATGAATGAATGAATGAATGAATGAATGAATGAATGAATGAATGAATGAATGAATGAATGAATGAATGAATGAATGAATGAATGAATGAATGAATGAATGAATGAATGAATGAATGAATGAATGAATGAATGAATGAATGAATGAATGAATGAATGAATGAATGAATGAATGAATGAATGAATGAATGAATGAATGAATGAATGAATGAATGAATGAATGAATGAATGAATGAATGAATGAATGAATGAATGAATGAATGAATGAATGAATGAATGAATGAATGAATGAATGAATGAATGAATGAATGAATGAATGAATGAATGAATGAATGAATGAATGAATGAATGAATGAATGAATGAATGAATGAATGAATGAATGAATGAATGAATGAATGAATGAATGAATGAATGAATGAATGAATGAATGAATGAATGAATGAATGAATGAATGAATGAATGAATGAATGAATGAATGAATGAATGAATGAATGAATGAATGAATGAATGAATGAATGAATGAATGAATGAATGAATGAATTTGAAAATATAACAAAAGGTGAAATACAAAATTTAAGAATGTCGAAATACAATTTTGGCAGGGTTCAACCAAAAGGTATTGCCTGTACTTGTGGGTGACCCAAAGCAGAATTTTATCTTAGTAGAAAAAATATAACAAAAGGAAAAAAAGGAGAAATAAAGGAGAAAAATCAACCGTGTTCCAGTAATAAAGAAAGAAGTGAGAAAAATTAACAATATGAAACAAATAATTTATTCAAAAGATAAAATTTCATTTTTGCTTTAAAGTTATTCATAGATAAAAGGGGGAAATTCTAGGTATAGTGCGATAGATTTCGTGTGCAGAAAATAAAATGTTTCGATGCGTTATTGATGATGTTGCTCTGGGTATTCTGATTACTGATGATGGTCTGAGGTTATGTGTGTGCTCGACTGAATGGAAATTAAAACAAGCAGTAATGTGCGGTGGAAGAGAGTTATGGTGCAACTGATGGAAAATTTGAGCGATTTGCAATTTTGTCAGTTTTTGAAGCGGGAGAATCTTTGATTCAGAAAAAAGAGGTGTGAACAAGCATGCACGCACATTGGCGTTATCGCCAATTATACCACTCAGTGAGTCTGCGAGCCAATCAGCTGTGTGTATTTGCGTGATTTATTCGTGTATAAATAACGCGTATAAACAAATAGCATGGATATATATATATTTATATATATATATATATATATATATATATATATATATATCAATTTTAAAGGATTAACAGAGATCAGAAACCAAATATTACCGTGTATATTGATTTATCCAAATTTGACAGATGTCATGTATTGCTTCATTCGAGTAAATCAAAATTAAAACGGTATAAAACAATGATATGGACTCTATAGATGGACTATTCCTATTGGCTAGTGTATGTTAACGGCGCTGAGACTACCGGAAGTAGCAAGCAAAAGGAAGTGGCACTGTACTTTTACAGAGTTTGAGTAGGTCTACGGTAGACTACCTATCCCGCATTACTGATCGGTTTACGTATTACCGTATTGCGCGCGTAAAAAGTGTGTTCTGATGGTGATATCATAACGCACTTTTCCATCGAACACTTCCGGCGTCTGGTTCTGTTGATCAATCGACGTTTGAAGATTTTTCCCGATTGAGAGATCATGACACGCAAATGTGTCGTTGTCAGTTGTTCAAACCGATATCACCACAATTCGCCAACAACCTTTCATCGGTAAACTTATAAATGATCATTCACATAATAATATATAGCTCCTTAAGCATCAGTGCCTGCACATCACTGTGACAGCTATACCTTGGCCCTATACCTGCAACTACAACACACAGTGTGAAGTGTTTGAAGAGTGAAGGATCCTCAGTATTATCCAAGTACGTGCTATATCAATAGTATGCAGATGGATATCCATTTAATTATATATGAAATGTACATGTATACCATAGTACACATTTGGATATATTTCTATATATTTCAAGTCCCAGCATAATTATTTACATCTTTTTATTATAATGCTTATTATTTTTCCTATATCATAATACTTATATATGTAATTCATTTCAGTTTGTTGGCTGCGTGTATGTATTGTCTATTATTATTAACGATTAAGGTATAATAGCTGTACCGCTTCAGGAGAAGCAATGGAACTTCCTTTCTTTACATGTCAGTACAAACATGTATGATGTATACAGGTATTTCCAAAGTTTATATAGAATTATTCAGTAGTCTCTTATTTGACATACATGTACGTACCTTATTTGCAGTTACATGAAAAGCTCTGCAAATATACATGGTGTTTCGTTCACAAAAGATGTGAGAAATTGTTAGACTAGGTGAGTTGATTGTGCTAATTATTGTATTCATTCTGTGTTTTCATAGTGTCATCATTCTAGATCTTACTGGCACCTTTGCATGGTTGAGCGATTTCAGCGTCGAACTCTCAATTCACAGTGAAGTTTGGTGTTCAGAACTTGGAGGATTGATTCCCAAAATGAGAACAAGTAGGTTAAGTTTTTTATCTGATAATACAGCTAGCTCCCCAAGGGTAGCAGAGCAGTTCCTACACACCCTTAAAAGTTTCATATATTTAGTTAAAATTTAAATTCCTTGCGCTGCATATAGGCCTATATTGTGAAGCATTATATCCATAGCCCTGTTTGACCCCACCCCATATGTAACATTTTGAAAAACTGTGCAAAAACCGAATTTCTCCTGAATCCAATTTAAAAAAATAAATATACACTGCTTAACATTATGGGTAATAATTTAAAGAACCTTTATTTGTGTTTAGGTTTATTTTTCTTCTGATTAATTATAGTGGTTCTATTTTCACAGGTTAAATCCCCACTCCAATAAGAATGAAATATGATTGACATTCATTCGAAATTTTATTTTCAGAGATCCGATCAAGTTGACTGAATTATTGCTGAAGAGAAAATAATTAAGAAATTTGCTTTCACTGTTCAAGTTAGCAGTGAGCCATCATGTCTGGGTTCATCTCCAAAAATCGAATTCTATTACTTCTCCATTTTTATTTTTTTACATTTTCACACCATTATTTCAGCTATAGCTGGGTTTTTTTCTTCTCATTTTTTTATCTTTTTTTTTTCCTTTCTTTCTTGTCTGTCAGGCTTAAACATAAATTTTTTTTCAGATGGATTTCTTGTATCACTGGTTCATATACCTACAATTTGTTTGAGTTTATTGTTCAATTTGGAAGAAATATATCATTTTTAGTGCCTTTCAATTTTAATCATTATCAATTACTGATCGTAATACTAAGATATGGCCTCAATGGATTTGTGATTTGCCATTTAATAGTTCAAAAATAATTGTTTATTTAAATTTATTAAAATTCCGTTTGATACAATTTTTCTCCTTCACACTTTTACTGCTTATATGCCTTATAACAATCTTTTTCTTTATAATTTGTTTCATGTGTAGCAACTTAATTTCATTTGGCTATTAAAATGCATGCATTTTAAATTTATTTTCTTTCTTTATTTATTTTTTTTTGCTTGTGTAGAATCTCTCTCCTTTTCATCCCATACATATGGAAATTTATTTTTATAATATTATTTGATGAGTAACTTCCCATGTTCCATATTTTGCAACGAGCGGAATTGGCGATGAATCGATGTCCTGTAGAAATCAACAGGTTTTACACACAAAGTAGTGACGTCACATAATGAATATTCATTATTCAAATTACCTGCATATCAACAGGATCAACTTCCGTTTTCCGCTGATTCAAAACTTCAGTTTGTGCTCACATCGTCTGTACATATTCGACTCTGACTTGGTTCTTCTACACTTCTTGTATTTTTTTAGTTACTAAGGTTCTTGCTGTTTTATCACTCCATTTGGAAATCATCTATTCCTCTGAAATTCATGGATTCTTTCTCAGAAAAGGCTCTTATTCGGCGCGTGAGAGAAAGAATCTGGAAGGTGGGTGAATTTATTCCCTGTTTAAACTTATTTTTATATAATTTTTATTTATTTTCTCATGATTTATATTTTTTCTTCATTTGCTTTTTTAATTATCTATGGAGGAGGGACGGGGTGCCGAAGGATATGCACTACATATAATATTCCATAAAATATGTGATGAATGGTCATGAACTAAAGAGAAAACTGAAGAATTACTATAAGCTTATTTATTTATTACTCAATAACTTGAAAATTAATGAATAATGACCCTAATTTTATAAATAACAAATGCTTAAATCGTAATGTGAAACCTTTATTAGATGATTGATCACAGGATGCAGGAGTGGAGTTTGACATCCATTCTTCAGCTCAGTCAATCGGAGGAAGAGGCAGTGGAGCAAGTATTAACAGCGGTTGAGCCATCGTCTCCCGCCCATTCACCAAAACTGTAATTTGCTCAAGTAGGCAGAGGAAAGACACGATGAAGCAGGTGAGCAGCAATAAATATCCACTCATATACACTGATTTCTCTCCCTCTCATTCAGGTTAGTGATCACTCGTATGCAGATGGGAACAAAAAGAGCGTTAAAAGAAAAACACCAAAAGACTTTCTAACAAAAACCTCACCAACAAGAGTGCCTCCTTGATTGCCTCTGGGCATCTAGTCATCGTTGATTGCCTCTGGACATCTAGTCATCGTTGATTGCCTCTGGACATCTAGTCATCCTTGATTGCCTCGGGGCATCTAGTCATACTTGTTTGCCTCTGGACATCTAGTCATCCTCAATTTCCTCTGGACATCAAGTCATCTTCGATTTCCTCTGGACATCTAGTCATCCTCGATTTCCTCTGGATATCTAGTCATCCTTGATTGCCTCGGGGCATATAGTCACTCTTGATTGCCTCTGGACATCTAGTCATCCTTGATTGCCTGGATCTAGTCATCCTTAATTGCCTCTGGGCATCTAGTCATCAGTTATTACTTCTAGACATCTAGTCATCATTGATTGCTTCAGGACATCTAATCATCCTTGATTGCCCCTGGGCATCAAGTCATCATTTATTGCCTCTGGGCATCTAGTCTTCCGTGATTGCTAGCCTTTGGACATCTCATAAAAATTGAGATAATTTTTACAGATCAAAATGCTGAAGGCAAATAAGAAACTGCAAGAAATGGGGCATGACTTCTTTGAGTGGTTGAGAGAAAGAATAATTGGAGCTGCCTGCAGTTGATCCTCTTCACTGCCAAGCCACGAGGTATGAAGAATAGTGAAGCATGTATTAAGATTAAGTTTTTATCTTTTTCAGAAACATCCTCATCCCCGTGAGGAATCGCATTAATATATGAAAGGCAAACAGTATCACCCACAAATTGCTTCACAGGAGTGATCGATTTAGTCTTGTCTCATTTAATTAAATACTCTTGTTTCCATTTATTTGGTAAATTAAATGTAATCCAGCCTTACATATTAATTCTATTTCATCGTGTTTCTATAGTATAATTATATTTGGATATTGGATATTTTATAATGGAATAAATCAAATGAAAAAAAATGAAAATGGTATATTCGTAAAATTTTGTATAGCTTTTTTTCCGCAATGGCAATTAAAATGAATAGACTTGCATTGATTGCTGAGAAGAAAAACACATGATAAAAGCGTACTAAAGTTTAATAATGCTTGCAAACATACATAAGCCAGAAACAAAAGTTAAATCAGCACAAAGTTCGTTCGTGGAAATGAAATTAATCTCCGTTTTTCTCTGGTGAACCGGAGGTGCTCCTTTTGCTGTTCCCATCAGCATACGAGTGACCACCCACCTGAAGGAGATGGAGAGAAATCAATGTATGCGAGTGGGTAATAATTGCTGCTCACCTGCTTCATCGTGTCTTTCCTCTGACCATTTGCACAAATGACAGCTTTGGTGGATGAGTTGGGGACGATGGCTCAATTGATGTTAATACTTGCTCCATTGTCTCGAGAGTGTGGTCTTAATTATGCGTTCGATGAAGCCTATCCATGGTCCGGGGCCCTGTTTGCCACTAAAAGTGAAAATATCACAGAATGATGAGTACACTCTATTAATTGAGATAAATCGGCATAAGTGTTGATGAACTTGAAATAGAAATGACGGGAATAGCAGCAAAGCATGCCAGACTAACCATACCAAGTATTTATTTCTCTTATCTTTGTGTAATCTTACACTGTAATCTCTTTCTCAGAAAGGCGTAGCACCATTGGAAAGCAATAAAATCTCAAATATGGAATAGACAGACTACTTTTGGCCCACTCTGTACTTTAGCAAAAAAAAAAAAAAAAAAAGAAAAAAAAAACATTGGCTTACTTCAGAAGGATTATCTTTTTCGCTGTTTTCTCGTGAAAATAAAACATAGTTTTTGACTGAACTTGAAAATATTGTTGACATTTAACGTACCAAAAACCACGGTGGTAATGAAAAAAAAAAAACAAAAAAAACAAAAAAAAAACAAAACAAAAAAAAAACAAAAACAAAAAACAAAAAAAAAAAACAATCCGAGTGAAAATATGTTAGAAGCGATACAATTATAACTGGAGAATGCAGCTTCACCCCATTGTGACTCGATTTTTTTACATTTTTTTTTACATCTTTTTTTTTTTTTTTTTTTTTTTTTTTTGCTGATGTTCCCTATCATAATCATAACACTTTTATCACCCCTCGCATTATGATTGCATAAATAATGATTATCTGTGAGCTGTACAACTCTCCCTGGTGCGTAAGAATAGACGTGACAACATCAGCAGTTTACCGAATAAATGTTTGTTTTTCAAGGTAATTGTCGTGGTATGATCGGGTTAAATCACTTGGAAGTCGATGATTATGCTAGGATTGATCATGTTCTCATGAATGTGGAGCCAAATGACCGAACTAGACTTCGTCTTGTCGGTTATTTGGCTCGACATTCACTTGAACATTATCAATCCTAGCATAATCACCTCCTTCCCGTGACTTATCTCTTAAATCTACAGCATCAAATCAAAACATTTCTGAATATGTCAACAGATTTCACAATGTTCCATAGAATTATTTCGAACATGATTTTTCCTTTTCGTATAACAAAATTGTACAAGAAAACCATGTAGCGTCTTCGATTTTTCAACGCATTTTGGTGATCTACACGTACCGACTCCACATCAGTTATTAGTTTCGCTTTTATGTGCATTAATTGGTGCGATCATGCCAAATATTAGCTGATATAAACCACCACGTAATTGATTAACTTATGCGTCATTCCAGAGAAATTAATCTTTATTTTTGAGCACTTAAAGATGATAAGCCAGTCAGAAGTAAGCGTAATCGAATACCGGTGCATGTATCATATATTCTGTGGTGCATGTATAGGCTACATTGGGGAACGATAATAAGTTTGAGAGAAGAAAATAGGCCGAGAACTTGTAAAATAAATGATGCATCAATGTCTGGTGTTATATTATGTACAAAGGTTTGAAGAAAAATATATTGTTTTATTTTTCACGAATTCATCTTCCCTGCAAAAACAAAATTTGTTTACATAAATTCATGAAGTCCGTTATAGGCGAGACGCACAGCTCAGAATTCCGTGCAAATCGAGCGAGCAACAGCGAACAGCGCACGCACACCCCCAGCGTGTCGCTTGATGGAGTTGAAAATTGTATTTATAATTATGTGCATCAACTTGATGCACATAATTATAAATACAATGTTCAGCTAGTCCGTATGCACGCACCATGGAATACTGGAATACAAATCAATCAAATAGCGAGCTTCATTTAGTTCGATTTAATATTATGCTATAATAGTAGTGTCGGCGATTAAAGGGGCAAATCAAAGATGAGTTTCAAAAAGACAACTGCATCGCGCCAAATCTATTAATACACAAGTTTATTGACATAAAACATTTCCGTTTCCGGAACAAAATGAAAACTACACCAAAAACAGACAGAGCGCGCTCAAACAATACCGTAGAACACCATAACACACAAAAGACATGCGCGCTATACAATTAAATTCAGTTCACAACAAGACTAATAGGTTGGATGTTTCGTTACCTGATAACGGCGGAATGTACAACACTCATAATACTCAAATGAGTAACTTAAATTATAGTGGTTTAACTGGTATTTACAAATGTATTAAGGGCCTGCCACTCAATCATTTATTTTAGCCGCCAATTGACATGTACGTTTTATCATTCATGGCTCTGAACCTATGAGGAAATGATTCCTAGCAGATGTTTCTCAGTATCAACACAAATGTTTTAATAATCACTGGTGTAACATTAATTAATCGTGCCACAAACACAGCATATATAATTATATGACTTACAGCTGTACAAAACCGTACTGCATGCTGATACCTTTATCAGCCTTAATTAGACAGCTATATAATTATATCTTATGCCGTATTTATAAATTTATTAAATAACTAACTAATTTTCGGCGTGACCATGATGGATCATTGGATGTGAGCAGGTCAGAGCACATAAATTATAAAAGTATATAAACGGTCACTCTGAGAGTAAAAAAAATCCCCATGACTTTTGATCAATGTATAATAATCCATTTTCGCAACATGAAGGTACAAAATAGACACTGAGACAGGTGGGGGAACTGCTAGAGACATGTTTATGAGTGTTTGCATGCCATCTATGACTCTTAGTCACTCTATTGACTGACCAATCACTGCATTGAACAGTTATCAGGTGATGCTTATCACAGAGTCAGGTTGCTAAACTATAGCTCCCATCGATTGATAAAGTATTTTTAAGCCACCTCAGCAGGCAAAACTTCCCAGGCACCCGAAGATAACCAATATCCATCTTCTTGATTTTTATAACGCCTGGCCGGATGTTTTGTACGCAACACAAGAAAGGCAGAAAGTGCGTTATGAAATTTCAGACCGTGGTTCACTTCTGACCTTTTAGTCCACACGCAGGTTGCATGTATAAATTTTAAGTCAGACACCCAAGAAATTGAGACAGGGGCACTCCAAGGTTCTATACTTGGGCCGCTTTTATTAATTTCATATGTAAACGGACTTAATTCCTGGCTGCGTCCAGAAGTGCGCCGCAGCATCGGCGGCGGCAACGATACGGAGGATATCGGGAGAATCGGGCGCAATGAATCTTAGTACTTAGTGCTTCTATTCGGAAATTAAGTGCTTTATGACATAAAATATGGATATACCATATAATAATATTGCCCTTTCAAGTAGAAAATGTACAACTTATTCCTTGAAATTACTCTTTTACATCCCTAGAGTGTAATGTATTATTGAATATTCGTATTGTAACTGACAGGAGTTATCAGGAGTGGTGACACGTATTCATTCTGGCATAGTTCAACTTGGTTGACAATTATATTAGCACTAGTGAACAACAAAAACATTTAGACCAACCTTTGAAATGCCATAATAATAATAAACTCCATGCAAAGACAAGTTTTAAATGAGCGTAACATCTATTTATATACAGAGGCTGAGTCCACTTACTCACGGGTTAACCAACCCGACCCAACTCTAATCTATGTTAACAGTTGCTACACATTCAGTCAATTACACTTATTTGTTTCTTATTATCTCAAATGTTTACCGGTAATAACACATAATAATTTTGTGTGCCGGTGCTTCTTTTTAGTAGCACCGAAGACCAGTGAAGCGCAGTGCGAAATTCTATATTAGGCTCTTTTCGGCCTGTGAGACAAACGCTATTTTAGTATTTAACAATAAAACAGATACAAAACAATATAATTGAGTAGTTTTGTCTACATATGTGTCAATCAATTGAAAGTGGTCGATTGTTCGAGTCGATATACATGTACCTCATTCTCAGCTGACCGATTATAGCGTTAATATATAATATATTTATTTCATTGCAAACACAAACATAGTAATAAATGGTGATGAAAAAAAAAAAAGTAAAAAAAAAAGTAAATGTAACAAGTAAAGTAAATGTTTATACGTTATGATTTCCCACATAATCCGTGTTTGTTACAAGTATTATTGTCGTAATAGAGGTAATTAATTGATTTGTTCAACATTAAATGGAATTGATCAATTATTAGTTGTGCTGTTCTTCAAAACGAACGCTATGTTCCGTTTCTTCTCGAAGTGAGCGATATGAGGCGCTGTCAAGCTGTGTGTCAGCGATCGAGCCTAGCAGGAGTCGGTTAAAAACTCTGGAGCTTAGTCGGCGGACTCGTGTTGATAGTTAATTGTTAAAATGTTAACCTTGTCTCTTGGCCTTAATACGAGTTTGATTCAGAGGTGAGTTCTTTTACTGTCCTGCTTGCATGTGCTAAGGAACACTTGCCTAAGAAGAGACAAAGCCCATTTTTTTCCGTTTCCTCAAAGAACGTACTGTCAGGTAAGCTGTTTGTATGATCACACTCAGTATTCCACAATACTTTATTGTTTTATGTATCAGATACGTGCCTCTTCCTCCATCAAGTCGTTTGTAGTTCAAAGTGTACTAACAAAATTAACTATATTATACAATAATACCTAAATTTCATAGTGTTTAAGCGTACAAAATCGTCATTTTAAGAATCCAAATCAGAAAAGAAATAGAAAAGCCATTAAGCTGATCTTGTGATTTTTATTTGTATTTTCATTATTTTTCCATTTACCTATTCATTACATACTCGTACATGCTATTTTTGCCTTGTAAGTCAAGAACCCCGGACCATGGACATAGACTAATTATGTAATTAGTCTATGCCATGGATAGGCTTCATTGAACGCAAATAATTAAGGCAACGCTCTCGTTCTATTGTTGTTTTTTTTAGAGTGCTATAGTTGTGACAGTAGCACTATAATGCATATATCTTCTAAAATCAAAACAAAACAGAGTTTGTATTGAAGCGCCATACAAGAGATGACATTCCTTAATTAATTTTAAATTCCTTAATCTTATTTTGCTCTCTTTGCGATCACCCACCACCCGCATTTAAATGTTCCTCCCTCATTCAAAATATGCTTCTTACTTGATTTTTTTGGCATAAATGGGCGCAGAATAACATAGTCAATCCATATCTGGTAGTTGTATTTTGGAATAATTGATACATTTGAGCAAATTTTAGAGTTTTTGTTTTGAACAAGGACTAGAAAAAAAAAACTTTTGGCCCACTCATCGTCACAATTATTTTTAATCACCAACTTCATTATTGGCCATCATAAATCATATTTGGCCTGTTTTTCGCAGAAGCAAAGCTGGATTTCGTGAACGCTAAAACTTTATACTGTTTACATTTTGATTTACTCGAATGAAGCAATACATGACATCTGTCAAATTCGGATAAATCATTATACACGGTAATACTATTATTATTTGGTTTCTGATCTCTGTTAATCCTTCAAAGTCGAGAAATATACAGCACTTGTCAGACCCTCAACTTGATGACCTTTGATCTTTTGAGTCAAGCAGACATGACAAGATTTTATTTATCACGATGTTCATCCCCACTTTGTACATTTATTGCATGTTTTCACAAAATACATATTAAAGCCTAAAGTTTCTCTGACATTTGATATTAACAACAAATTCTGGAATAATTGCCAAGTGAAAATCGAGGCGACGCCATCGTGCAGACGATCTTTGCGCTATTCTTTCGCATGGCTTATTTTAACGCATATGCGATCATACTGACTTATGTCCCATGCCATAAGATGAGATATGGTGGAGCAAATTTAAACGATGACATAGTGAACTTGGTATAAACACAATTCGTGTTAAATAGGTTTTATTTTGATAACAGAAAGTGCATTTACATATTGGATTCAATCCAGTCGAGAAAGTAAATAGTGTCAGCATAGACACCGGGATAACTCGGACGAGCGCATCCAATCCCCCAGGAAACGATACCAACCTGCTCAAAGACACCGTCTTTGAACACCAGAGGACCACCAGAATCTCCCTGATATGAGAATAATCATAACATAATGAACGAGTTTCGTAGGGATGTATTCACTTGACAGGCATCCTTTCCACCCGCCTCGACGCCAGCGCAGTTCATGCCCGGATAGATACCATAGTGACTGTTACTACATTCAGCGAAGGTGTATCCTAAAACGTCGACGGCTCTGAGAACGTCAGAGAGACTTCCTGCGAAACGCAGACTGACGCAATTGAACTAGCAGTGCATGGTAGCTAACCTCCCTCGGAAAGAGAGCCCCACCCTGATACAATCAGCATCTCATCTGCATAACCATCGGCGTTGCCACTGGCAGTGCGAGTAGGGGGGCATACGTACTGCCTGCTGGGAGCAATTTCAATGTCTTCGGTCAGATACAGCAACCCGACATCGTAAGCCATAGATGAAGGTTCGTAGTCGAAATTCATTTTCATGCTGCTTACCGCATGGTAACGGTATTCTGCATCGGGGTTATTGCGGTCATGTTCACCCAAACCTACAAACGTGCTGGCCGAAGTTCTGAAAGAAATTAGTAAATGTTATTGGCCGTTGGCGGATCAGCCAGTTTGCCGCACACCTTCCGTAAATGCAATGTGCTGCAGTGAGCACATGTCTGGCTCCGATGATAGAACCTGCGCAGACAAGGGATCCAGTGGAGCTCAACATAGACACCTGCCGTCACCACAATGAGACGCTAAAATATATTGTCATCCCAACGATGGCACACCTGGTATGGGTACTCATGGGGCTCAACCTCCCATCCACCGACGATTCTGTCAATTGCACGTGGAGCGCCAGCATCAGGAACCGGACTCGTACCACAGTCTGCAAATTGATTGAAATTGAGATTGATTCAAGCCCAGGTGGCTCTTACTTGGGAGAGCAGGCCATGCGGCGGCAGCGGCGATCAAGGCAAAGATGATGAAGGTCCTCATGGTGGAAATGTTTTTACAGATTTCTCTAAAATGGTCATTCATACATTTTGTTATCTTGACTCTGATTGAAGTTGAGAATTTTGAGAAAAAATAACAGATGGCGATTAGGTAAGTGGATGAAATTTGATATGCAGTCTTTTGGAGCGGCACACCCTCTATTAAGCGAAATTACATTTTACTATCAATAATTAGTAATAAACCTTATTTTTGCTCATATACAAATTACACTAAACGCCAAATGATTTACTGCTCTATTTAAAATTTTTATGATATACGATAATACTCTTAACACACACTTCATCGAATGAAAATTGTAAGGCATAGGCATAATCATTATAACGCTAGGCAAAGTACACATGGGAATGAGGTAATAAGTATTGACTCAAACAATCGACCACATATTGGCACACAAATTGCCAATTTTACTCAATTATCCTGGTTTTTTATGGTTAAATTGAGTAAAAACCAGTCGATTCAAACGTCTTGTGATAAGTTATTAACCCTATACGCCAAGATATTAATGATTTATCATAATTTTCTGACTTGAGGCGACAAAGCTGAATCGTTTGTACCAGTACCAGTACCAGTACCAGTACCAGTATCAGTATCAGTATCAGTATCAGTACGAGTACGAGTACGAGTACAAGTACGGGTACAAGTACCAGTGCCAGTACCAGTACCAGTACCAGTACCAGTACCAGTACCAGTACCAGTACCAGTACCAGTACCAGTACCAGATTCGACCCTGGATGTGTCGCTTGATAGTTCACGATTCTACCACTCTGCCATGGAGTAATATAATAATAATAATAATAATAAATAATAAATTTATTCAAACACGTAAAGTTTGGCAAACAGTGGCAGTTGATGTTGACAGAAACAAAGTTGTTTATGCGTCACCTGCAAATGAATGAAAACGTGAGAAAAAAAAAAGAAACAGAAACAGAAAACAGGAAAAATAAAATATGCTGTAACTTGGTGATGTTTGATGATTTTTAGCAGTTAACAGAAGTAAATATTAGTTATAGTCTTATAACTCATTGTCTACTGGTGATAGTCAAAAACTTGTGGGCATCAAAGTTGTAGATCACATTTATACGCATCTACTGGCGAAAAGTTTTTACTCGTAAATGTTTATAGTTAACGAGCTGTGATTAGTTGAAATTAAAATTTTTAATTAAACAACGGGACTTGTGCCACTATGAAGCATAGCATCTAGGCTTTGTTAATCCTGATTTGCGTAGTTTTATGACAATTACTTACAAAGCTACAGTCCCACAAAGAAGCAACATTGAACTGGCGACTGCGACCTTGACCTTCACGTGACCTCTCCAAAAATATATCTGAAGCAGGATGACAAGATGTTTCTGACATTTGGTTGAAAAAAAATCACAAACAGTGTATATAAGTGCACAGAAAATGTAATTAGGTGCTAATTATGGTATAATTAATGCATCTCTGTAACTAATAATCTTACACACTAGGTTCAAATACAAAACTTATGTGCATTAAACGGTGAAAGCTTTACTGAAAACCGAGCTGTATTCACGTAGTTATCTAATTGGTAAATAACTTCTTTCAGACCTGCATCTAGATTCAATGCACAATGTTGTGTAAGTTTCAAAGCTGTAAGTGTACAAACACCGACGAACTCGTGAAGCAAAAAAAGTGCGGACAAACAGACAGACAGTCAAACGGACGCTATCGATATATAGGTAAATCTTTGATTTACTCATAATAACAACGTCATTCGCGGCTCCACGGGCGGCAAATATGTGAACTAAACCGATTTGGCGGGAGCCTTAGAACCACGTACTGAATATGCGCTGTTCGTGAATCATTTATATAATGTAAATGATATCAGGTAATTGTGATAATGATATAAAAAATAATAAGTGTTTTAAAAAACTGAATTGAGTTTACAAAACGAACATTGAAAGGAAGCATATTCCAGTGGCGTGCTCCTGTATTGAAAAAAAAAAAAAAAGATTTTTTATGAGTGTGGTGAATTAAAAAGAAATTGTTTGAATGATGACGAGTATAATGATCATGAAGTTTGGTCACATAATAAATAATTCGAGTAATTAAGATAAGACGAAAAACGTTCATTTATAATTTTCAACATTAAAACAATTTTACTAAAACTACACATCTCTGTTTGACGCTCATCTACTTTATATTCGTCAGCATCTTCTCAATATGAGCCTAAAAAGAAACATTTAAAATTAAAAAAATCCGTTCGCTAAGTTGCTAATGAATTCTAAGTCACTATCACCAGGTGTCGAATTTCGCGTGGCACTCGAAGGCAATGATAACATTTGCAGTTTGTATAAAAGACTCAAGCTCGTTCAGATAATTCAGTTGGAACATTTCCACCATGAGGACCTTCATCATCTTCGCCTTGATCGCCGCTGCCGCCGCATGGCCTGCACTCCCAAGTAAGAGCCATCTGGGCTCGAATCAATCTCAATTTCAATCAATTTGCAGACTGTGGTACGAGTCCGGTTCCTGATGCTGGCGCTCCACGTGCAATTGACAGAATCGTCGGTGGATGGGAGGTTGAGCCCCATGAGTACCCATACCAGGTCAGCTATCAATGTACACACACCGTGCGGGACTCATTAGCATTCATTACAGACTACTCTGATGACTTCCACTAATTCTCTCTTCTGCGGAGGTTCCATCATCGGCACCACCCAGGTCCTCACTGCAGCTCATTGTACTGCCGGAAGGTAAATCTGCGCCGCATGGCTAGTTCCATCTCCTGATGCATGTTTGGTTCTTACCCCATAGAACTCCAAGCAACACCTTTGTTGGTGTAGGTGCGCATGATCGTACTCAAAACGACAATTACTACGTCCGCCATACTGTCAGCGTGATCAACCAGCACCCAAGCTACAACCCCACAACCATTTCTAACGATGTATCAGTGCTGATCTTGACCGAGGCCATTGAAATCGTTGCACAAAGGCAGGCTGTGTGCCCTCCTGGTAAAACTGCTTCTGGCAACGCCGACGGTTATGAGGGCGATAGACTGATCGTTTCTGGATGGGGCACGCAGAGCGAGGGCGGTCAGTTGATATACCCTGCTTGTCCACTTGAATGTCCTCACCGTGCGTCTTGCAGGAAGCGTCGCTAACGTTCTGAGAGCCGTTGACGTTCTTGGATACACTCTTGCTGGCTGCAGAGCCACCAGCTACCCAGCTAATTGGATCGAGGATGGCATGAACTGCGCTGGCGTCGCGGCGGGTGGAAAGGACGCTTGCCAAGTAACGACCCTTGCCGGATTGTCACTGTTCATTTCTGATGTGATTCTTTAAAGGGAGATTCCGGTGGTCCTCTTGTCTTCCAAGATGGTTCCGTCTTTGAGCAAGTTGGCGTTGTGTCATGGGGACAGGGATGTGCTCGTGTGGGATACCCTGGCGTTTATGCTGACACCATCTATTACCTTGGCTGGATTGCAGACAACATGTAATAAGCATTGCATGAGCGCAATAAAAGACCGATCTTGGTTAACATGAATTATTCCTGGTGTAATAATTACTACCAATCACAGTAACAACAGCATTATGCTTGATATGATTTGCATCAGATTACTGAAAGAACAGTATTCAATGAAATTACCAATGCATTCACGCAATGCTGGTTCCGGAGCTATTGTATATAAATATTCAACTTGCCAACACAAAACAAATCATGGCACTAGCTGAACTCCTCTCATAAATTGGATGAGCGCCCAAATTGGAGTGCTTATCAATTAACAAGCAGTACGGACAATGTGTTCTAACAGATTTTGAGGAAAAAAGGTTGAATTTAAAGAAAATAGTTTCTAGACTTTAATATGGAATACGATCGATTGAATCCTTAAATGTATGGATAAATCCAGTATAACTTCCTCTCGACTTCGTTCCCTTGCACCCAGAGGCTTTTGGGCATCAAAGTTGTAGATCACATTTATACGCATCTACTGGCGAAAAGTTTTTACTCGTAAATGTTTATAGTTAACGAGCTGTGATTAGTTGAAATTAAAATTCTTAATAAAC
>KB310970.1:4834-20356 GCA_000328365.1 Capitella teleta
ATAGGGAGGGCTGACAAAATTCTCGAGAACTTGGTTGGTTATACGAATGTTATTTTCGTAATGCCAAGACAATAACCATGGTTATTCTATTCCATAACCATCTATCTGTCGAATCTATGTGGAATTTAAACCAGTACTGAGTGATTTAACCATTTTTATTTTGAAAATATCATTAACATGTTTCAAAGATATGCTGATGAATTTATTTGTAAAGTTCGGACTGGTTAGCAGGGTGTAATAAAAGCTCAATTTGTAATTGCATACTAATAGTGGGGAAGCCCCTTTTTTACGTTATGATTTGAAAGCTTACCGAAGATGATCATAACGACTTTGTCACTATGATGATCGCATAACGTACCCGATTCGAAGCGGCAATTTTCCCCAATTATCGCCCATGTAACCGAAGCGATTTATGAGCGCTGTAGGGATGTTACTTTGATGAAACTACGCTCACAACCAGTATTTTGCCATTATAGCATAACAGAATAGACAGCAGTGGTAAGAATGGGTCGAAAATACCAGGATGAAGCTACAATACGAAGTTACAATATGGTTGCCATGGGCGACGACTTGAGCAGAAATCTGATCGCTGATTGGTCAATTTTCCACATGGTATATGCGCCTTTTTACACACGGTATATACGCATATTTTATATGTTGATATACAGGCGTATATGCGTGAAATGGTGTTCGTGTCTATCCACACATATTTGTGTGGAGAATGGGCTGCTCTCTCTCTCTCTCTCTCTCTCTCTCTCTCTCTCTCTCTCTCTCTCTCTCTCTTCAGTTATTGAGTTTTTGGTTAAAATAATATGATTATTATGTTCTAAATCGAATACCATTGCTTTGAATCGAATGCGTGAATTATGAATATTCATGATTAGACTGGTCGTGATCATAACGGTTCTTTTAAAAGGGACAACTTCACAAGGAAATGTAAGTTTGGTAGTATTTCACTTGAACTTGCTTTTGCAATTAGCGCGTTATCTGTTAAGCCACAATTAAGTTGACAAATAAAGTTTATCACAGGGTTGTCAAACATATTTGGGCTACAGTACTATTGTAAACACGGGTAATTCAGTTAAGCATAACACATGGTAATAGAGAAAATAACAACCATGTCTGCGTTTATGGCGGGTTGATCTTGAGTTAAAAGTATAGCTCAAAAGTGAGCAATAATTTCAGGATTGCAAGGTGCGCTTATTTGCTTGCTTCTTTTTTGATGGTCCTAACGGTGTGATGATATACTATATAATGGGTGAATGATTGTGTGAACACTGTTTCCCGGTTTCCAGTGATTTTTCAAGGCTCCACAAATTTTGGGTATAATTATTGTAATTTTGTCTATTCGCGTACGTTATGATTATCAATTTATTTATTATAGAATTTTTAATTTTATTCTCCCTGTGACCCATATAGCTGCTCGCTGTAGGCATCATATATAGCAATAGGAGTCTTGGAACGAGATTATGGGACCCAAGGAGATCTTAGCAGTGAGCTAGCAGATTTGAACCAAACGCAATGCAGTGAATGCTAACTCACGCTTCTCACTCATTCACTCACTCACTTCTAACTCATGCTTCTCACCCCAAGACCAATTCTCTGCCAGTTCCTTCAATACAAGGACAAAATGAATGTGTTGAAAACAAGAAAGGAGCTGAGAGAGAAGATGGAAGGGGTCTCCATCAACGAAGATCTCACCAGGGTGAGATCAAAGCTCCTTTACGACGCTCGGAAACTAAAGAATGAGAAGAAAGTTCTGGATGCATGGCCCTTCGATGGCAGGATAGCCATCAAAGACCTCGCAAGATACATCCCATCAGAACCCAGCAAGATCTTCTCACCTTTATCCAGGACCCATAATCTGTCGAATTAACTTTCCCGTGATCCCCTATTCCATTACACCCTATTCATATACCAAACCCAAATGTCCCCTTAATGTTTATGCCATGTTGCACCTGCACCACCAACCGCGCATATTCGGCAAAATACTCTCAACTAGGGTATTCCACTGTAGGATCCCTTCATTTCAGACTCAGAGCAACTCAACCAATGTCGGTCAGTTGAAAGTCTTTTATAGCACCCGTCTTGATGAATGGTTTTGAAACCGACAATGAGGCCCTTCATTATGGTTGGGGATCTGCGCCACAAGTCCCAGTTGGGTCGCGACCCTATATTTCAGGTCGCGACTCTATGCTAATGAGTCGCGTAATACTCTCGTCCAATAGGAGACCAGTTTTCGAGTCGCGACTTTAACTTTAGAATCATCAAATTGAAAAATGGACATGTTTTTGTGTTTATTTACATGATTATTTAATAAATTTTCCTTCCAGATTGGAATCAATTGAGAGAAATCTGCATCGATCAAGTTTCCCAGAACAGTGAGGATTCAGCCAGCTCTTTGGACACCAGACGGTAAAATTCCCTTGACAGCCCACCAACATCTATCCCGTGCTTTTATTTCTTTAATGATTATGTACATTGTAGTAGTAGCCAAAGTAGGTCTAGCATATCATACCGAATGTATGCACGGGCGATCGGGATACATTTAATTATTATGTGACCGGGACATCACAATGTCATAGTGTTCAGCTAATGTTGACTTAAAATACGTTCCTTTATGATTGTTGTTACCCAAAAGGCGAAAACGGGTCAGTATACACAGGACAAGGGCTAATGTAGTAGTTGGTTCATATTCGGTTCAAGTCGGCTTGAACAGTACAGCTAAACATTATGATTATACAACAAAAGTTGCTCATCAAAATAAATGAAACATATTAAGAACAACTTAATATTTGTAAAATAATGTCACTTACTGTGCTAACGCGTGCTGGAGACGATCGTTCAGCCTTGAGCTTTCGGCATCAGACATTCCCGTATCCATGGTGGACTGAGCGAGAGGCAGAATGGAAAGCGCGCGCCACGAGGCATGGGTAATTTGCATAATGTAACGGTTATTGGATGTTACAAAGCTACTGATTAGCTCATGAGAGTCGCGACTTGGAACTTAAGAGTCACGACGTGAAAATGTGCTATGATTGGACAACTGGAGAGTCGCGACTTGAACATCTAGAGTCGCGACCTGATGTTGAGGCCGAGACACATTTTTTGGACTTGTGGCGCGGATCGCCAACCATACTTCATGGCCTCAATGATTTTGATCCTGATAATAACTGTCTGCCCACCAACACTTCAAGTTACTATAATGAAACGGAAATTAACTCACTTATCTCAAGTGATACTACTATAAACGTCTCAGGGGCACCGAACAGCACAGTGGATTAAACCGCTGTCTGCAATCATATGGGGGTCGAGGTCCCGGGTTCGAGACCCGATCAGGCCACAGGCGTTATGATTGTGAATTATAATTGTAATCCGTTATAATTGTAATTCTTTGCTGACTCTGCAGTGCTGCCTAACTGCGTAAAAAGACCGGGCGCTGTGTACTACTGTCTATGGTGATATACAGGATAAAGAACCTTTGGGATTTATCGATAAGAGTAGGGGGAAACCCCGGTCCCGGGCCTTCTGTTCTGGCGCCCGTATCACCCGAATGGGTTGGGTGGAGCCGTAAAACCCCATCACTCACTCACTTTTTGCTTTCCCAAGGCGAATAGTGTCCATGAAGCTAAGAGAATTGAATTGAAATTGTATTGAAAGGATTGATGATAGAATCACCTGCAGCAAAACAATATATAATTATTAATTATTATAGGAGGCAAATGACATGGAATGTCGTACTATAATTTTAACTAAAGCGTTTTAATGTAATGTAGTAAAACCTTATAAAAAAATTAACTTCGATTGCATGCATCAATCAGAGTTGCTGTTATCTTGAAATCGCTAATCGCTAATAGTTGTTTTAAAATCATCTTTAATGCATCAATTACTGCAAATGAGAGGAGATTCTTAAAGATCGTACGATTCTTCTCGTCGTACGTTTGCTCCAAATCTTCACTAAAAAAAATCATAAATGATTTCATCTAAAGATTTTAGATTCATGCCACTGATAATTCCACTTTGCTGCTAAAAATATGTCAATTGGTTGTTACTCTCGATTTTGACCTATTCTTCAAGCCGTTATTATTGATAACCGGAAGTATTTAGTTGCTTTGAATCTCGTCGCGATCATAACGAACTTTGGCAACATTATACCAATGTGAGCGATCAATCCATGTTATAGAGTATCTCTGCCTTAATATCTATATAGGGGTACATTGTGTCGCTTACTTAAACTGATTTAAATGTCTGTTAAACACCAGGATCAACTAAAAGTAAATTGCTTGGAAAGCATTTTCAACGGGTTCACCCCTACCCCTATACACTTCTAAATGAGTGATATACCAAGTTACAACAAGATCTGGGGCCGATTCTCGAAAGAAACTTAAGTGATAAGACTAAGTTCGGGAGGAGTTAAATTGACTAAAATGATTCCAGAAACAAACTAAGTCCTCTAGACTCTACAAAACTTAAGTGACCTCTCGACCTGACTTAAATCAAACTTAGTGAATTCAAGATGGCGCCGATCAGAAGACGCCAGATTAATGCTATTATGTCAACACCTAGAAGGAGCCTTCCAGACAGGAGCGATGCTCTGGAAGGCGTTATGGAGGAAAAAAAAAAGCGTTATGTAAAAAACAAAACAAAAAACGTTATGACTGTAAAGCGGACAAAGGAGCACTTGTGTTATGATTAGGAATCAACCATGCTATACACTCGCATTTCGTGTTTGTGATGCTTTCGTTTTCGATCAAGTTTTGGAAAAATCATAAACATATGTTGTAAGGTACGTTTGCAACTGATCAAATGTCTCGCCATGTCTTATACATTCTTTGGCAGATAGCCAAATCCGATTCACGCTACTTAAGTTAAGTTCAGCAAAAATGCGTTTGTGGGATCGACTTAACTTGAAAACTTAACTTAACGCCTGGAGGATTTAACTTTAGTCCAAAGTTAAGTTTCTTTCTGGAATCGCCCCCTGACCAGGTATAGGTTGTATCAGAGCTAAAAATGGTACGCAGCGGCTTTTCATTCAAACAAATTGTCATTTAATATGAACCTGTCAAGGCTGTCACTCACTGGATGTATGCTCAAAAGTGATGGTTGATGACATTTTGGAATCTCCATACTCTCATGTAACTGTATGTAAAGTTTCATCCTCATTGAAAACCATTTAGTATAGTTTCTAGGTATATGCGAGTACACAATGGAGCCAATACAGAATAAATTGATGAATGGAGAACTTTCCGAATATTTTTTGTTTGCAATATCTCTCATGAATTATTGATTGTTCCATGTATATACACTTTTAACTGAGTGATACACCAAGTTACAGCAAGATCTGACCAGGTACAGGGTGTATCAGAGCTAAAAATGGCACACAGCAGTTTTTTATTCAAACATTTTGTCATTTAATATGAAACTGCGGAAGCTGTCACTGATGGTTGATGACATTTTGGAATCTCCATACTCTCATGTAACTCTATGTAAAGTTTTATCCTCATTGAAAACCATTTAGTATAGTTTCTAGGCATTTGTGAGTGCATAACTAAGCCAGTATATGAATGACAGTGTGAGAATTTTCACGAATATTTTCGTGTGCGGTATTTCGCTTCAATGTGGTAATTGTTTGATATATGTACACTTCTAACTGAATGACATATCAAGTTACAGTAAGCTATGACCCGTTTCAGGTTTTTTTAAAGCATAAATCTATTTTGTTATTAAAATGGTCCCCCAATGGTGCCATTCATAACAAAATAATAATTTGTTATTAAAAAGGTTCCCCAATGGTGCCAATCGAGGAACCGGGCTCCCAACGCTGGATGCTATCTCCCAAATATGATAATTAGGAGTACAAAAATTTTATATTTGTTTGGGGACCACGTCTTGATTATGAACAAAACTAAGAAAGTTATAAAAATTTCAAGCACAGATACATGATTTCGGGAGCCTCAGGAGGTACTAAAAAATTTGATGCCTGTACAATCAATATTGGTCTGGTCCACCAAGGGTGGCTTTTCTCCCCATGTCCCCCGATGGTAAGAATTGTGAGTATTATTATTATTATTATTATTATTATTATTATTATTATTATTATTATTATTATTATTATTATTATTATTATTATTATTATTATTATTATTATTATTATTATTATTATTATTATTATTATTATTATTGTTGTTGTTGTTTTTGTTCTTGTTCTTGTTCTTGTTCTTGTTCTTGTTCTTGTTCTTGTTCTTGTTCTTGTTATTGTTCTTGTTCTTGTTCTTGTTCTTGCGCGTGCGCGTGCTCGTGCGCGTGCTCGTGCTCGTGCTCGTGCTCGTGCTCGTGCTCGTGCTCGTGCTCGTGCTCGTGCTCGTGCTCGTGCTCGTGCTCGTGCTCGTGCTCGTGCTCGTGCTCGTGCTCGTGCTCGTGCTCGTGCTCGTGCGCGTGCTCGTGCTCGTGCTCGTGCTCGTGCTCGTGCTCGTGCTCGTGCTCGTGCTCGTGCTCGTGCTCGTGCTCGTGCTCGTGCTCGTGCTCGTGCTCGTGCTCGTGCTCGTGCTCGTGCGCGTGCTCGTGCTCGTGCTCGTGCTCGTGCTCGTGCTCGTGCTCGTGCTCGTGCTCGTGCTCGTGCTCGTGCTCGTGCTCGTGCTCGTGCTCGTGCTCGTGCTCGTGCTCGTGCTCGTGCTCGTGCTCGTGCTCGTGCTCGTGCTCGTGCTCGTGCTCCTGTTTTTGTTCCTATTCTTGTTTTTGTTCCTATTCTTGTTTTTGTTCCTATTCTTGTTTTTGTTCCTATTCTTTTTTTTTGTTCCTATTCTTGTTCCTGTTCCTATTCTTGTTCCTGTTCCTATTTCCATTTCTATTCCTATTCCTATTCTTATCCTTATTCTAGCTATTCTTATTGCTATTGCTATTCTTATTCTTATTCTTATTCTTATTCTTATTCTTATTCTTATTCTTATTCTTATTCTTATTCTTATTCTTATTCTTATTCTTATTCTTATTCTTATTCTTATTCTTATTCTTATTCTTATTCTTATTCTTATTCTTAATCTTATAATTATTCTTATTCTTATTCTTATTCTTATTCTTATTCTTATTCTTATTCCTATTCTTATGATATTTAGATAAATAGAGTTAAATTATTATTATGTTAGCTAGATGTATAGAGTTAAATTATTATTATGATAGCTAGATATATAGATTAAAGACATATTTTACTGTCAAAAAGTCCCAACAAGAAAAAGATTGACGTATTATGTATTATGATCGAATTAGCAGTCTGCATGTGTTTGGAAACAACCTTAAATATATATGTACCAGTAAGTTGCAACATCCCTGTGATCAGTGTGATGTGCGTGTGCATGTGTGTTGCAGTTTGCATGTGCCAAAAAGAGAAAAAAATAGTCATAAGCGAACTTCAATTGAGTATGTATAATATAGGATCACTACGGAACCCGTAATGTGTGGGTTTCACATAATCATACTAGAAATACCGCTGTGGACCATCACGATAACTTGAACATGTCGCATTATGATTCATGCATTATATGCCTCTCTTCTAAAGAGGCCGACTCTTATCTTATGATTGTCTTAAAGAGTACAGTGCTATCACGATGACATTTATTGGGCACATATGGTGGGAACTGGTTGTATCACGGATAATGACAAACAGACAAACTAGTTTGTACTAGTACTACACTCAGTATTGATGATGTACGAATTCGCCATCCGAGCATGCATAATATCATAGCACGATACTGATTATTAATGCTCATAATTATTAGTCCTATTAATTAATATGTATGTAAAATCGGGCGAAATGGCACTCGGTCGAAATGGCATTCGGGCGAGATGACCTAGGGCGAGATGAAATTTGGGCGAAATGGCATTCGGGCGAGATGCCCGGGGGCGAGATGGCATTCGGGCGAAATGACCAGTTCCCCTATGAAGCATTGTATCTTGGTTTTATCAGTGACTGAGTGAGCGAGCAGATTTGAACTAAGCTTAACTGTTTAACAAAAATCCCAGTTGGACAGCCACAAAGACCTCAGCCAATCACAAATCAATCGGTTGGCTGGCTTCGGTACTTTAATATGTGATCGTAGTTGATCTGTGCCTTTGTGGTTCTGGTTGTTCCATTAGAGTGGGGCGTAGAGTGGAAAAACTACTTTGTCAAAAGATGGGTCCATGCTTCTCCGAAAGTTCACTGATTAAAATTAACCTGATTTAGCTGATTAAACTGCTGCAAGCAGTAGAATCCTATGAAGCCACTTAAAATTTGTAATCATTTTTAACATCTAAAAGAATCAATCTAAGTAAGTTAAGTGAAACATGGCGACACTTCTATACAAGTTGCAAGTTGGGTTTTAATTAGGAATTACCCAGTGTACTTAACTTTTTAAACTTTTTTATTCAATTTTGAGAAAATGAATTACACCGAAAGCTATCCCAGAATGAACGCAAAATTATATTTAGTATTCATGTAAACATTAATTAAAAACATTTTAATATGGGTACATGTATATGAAAAAATGTTAAAAGTCAAACAAGAAGGAATGAAGAAAATAAAACTAGAGAAAATATTTACATTTGTTAACATTTGTCACATATCAATTGGTTGTGCAGGCCGTGTGCATCGACCTCGGTCCTGCGACCTCGGTCGATGGGTTCTCCTCTATTCTCTTTTTGAATCTGTTGTGTCAAGTATAAACAGCCTGATGGATGTTAACAACTTCATTTGCACATACACAATATTGACACCTATAATGGAAAATATGAATTCGAAGGCAAGCAGCTAAACTCATTCTTTGACCTAGTCTTACTGTAACTCATTCAAATGAAATGAAATTCAATGATAATATATTATGTAAGTCAAGTGATGAAATAATTGTGACTACATAGAGCCTGTTGAAATCTTCAATTAGGAGCCAATCCTGGCCTTTCTTTGTGTCTGTCCCTACTAAAACAGTGTTACTTTAGTGCATGCAGGTATGTTATGATGAAGTTGTGAAGTAAAATGTGATGTGCGTTACGTCTTGTTGCTAATCCGTATGATTTACAAGGAGAAGTGAGCGGGGTTTTTCTTCATGTGGGCGTGTTCATCCGCTTCATTCCATACATTTGGCACCAGAGAGCAGAAGAACACGCATTTCCCAGGGGCCCCGTGGAACCGATTTACGTTCCTACTGGTCAATTCCCAAGACGATAGTACCCTTCGTGGCGTCTAAGCCGTGTTCTCAGATATTTAGTTTCAACCGTCATCCGAAACGATATTTAAAGATGTGTTATAAGCCTCTGGAGTACGAATCTCATGATCGTCTGTTTGATTTCAACGAATGCAATTATTGTCACAATTGAGACGTAATTATGACTACGTATTTCCTCCTCTGTGCAAACTCATTCTGTGCACTGTCAACATTATTCTTGTGGGTGTTATTATCTCGTATCTGATCTCTCTAGGTGAACCAAATTAACTTTCCGCTGATTAAATCAAAGCAGTAGTGGTGGTCTACAGCGCACTGTTGATACTCAAAACAACAACAAAACAAAACAAAAGGGCGTTGTTAAGCCGATGACGTAACTTGGTCAGTGACGTTATGCTTTTTGAAAAAAAAGGAAATGCATTCCCATTTGGGCAAGAGTTCGTCAGAGGGCAAACCTGGGCTGAATTATAGATACGCTGATGAAACAACGCAGCGTCACGCGGGATGACAAATGGGACGTCTTATGCCCAAGATTGGTGTGATTGCCAAAGATCATTCAAATGAGAATTCGTTACTAATGCTAATTTTGTGTTTGGTTTTGCCGTTCACTTGATATAAAGCGAACATCGTCAGAGAATCTTTATCTGAATACCTGATCGGCCGATTTTACGGTGTTCTTGTTATCTAACGCAGTGTATTGTTATAACTCTCACAGCGAAGACTCTTATGTCTCTAATTAAGGCCAACATATCCAAGGACAAACGTCTTTTCTTCTTCTGTAGTTGACTGTTATTGCCAGGCAAGGAGAATGAACCCTTGTGTGGGTCTATTTTAAGCTTTGTTTCCACGAACATTCGTCGCTTTACTATATGAATGACGTAACTTGCCTAGTGACGTCACGATCTTTGAAGAAAGGATAAATCATTCTGAGAAGATAATAGCTCACCAGAAAGAAAATATTGGCTGCATATGTTACGATCATGGAACCTATTGAGTGATAACCTATAATTATCACAGTGGGGATACGGATGACGGAGAATGTCCGGCTTATCATTTGCATATCATTAACGGACGGCGAATTATGCGATGAGACGGCGAATTGTGTGGAGTGGGACGGAGAATTGTGTGGAATTTGAATAATCGTTCATTATTCGCGAAATTCTGCATTGTTTGCAACAAATGATATGTGCAGTTACCAACCAGCCCATCTGGCTATCACCCGGTATCATCCATGTAGCTGTGGGGTGCGCAGTTTTCAAACGTAAGCTCGCACAGTTTGACCACCCCCCTCAGAATCGACCTTTCGGCACTACATATGATCATGTCGAATTGATGGAATGTTCTATATCGTGTCACCTGTCGTTTGGATGTGATTTCACTGAAGTTTGACCGCTCATTGTAGAGAAAATGCTATTTTCTTATCGCTAAAGATCGGTAAGACGGCGAATTATGAGGGTAAGACGGCGAATTTTAGTTGGTGGAGGTTTGTTGCAATGCAAACCATCGTCTGAGATGATCAAACGCAATAGAATGTCCCACTCCACACAATTCGCCGTCTCACCGCATAATTCGCCGTCTGTTAATGATATGCAAATGATAAGCCGGACATTCTTCGTCATCCGTATCCCCACTGTGATTATAGCTGTGATGTGTTTGCCAAGGGGCACCGAATAGCTTAGTCGGTTTGACCGGCTGACTGTAATCCTATGCCGACCGTGGGGTTGAGGTCCCGGGTTCGTAATATTCATGCCGAGCTGACGGCAAGAGCATCCCCCATTATCCTAAACAATAAGCAAAAGCCAAAACTAGTCATTGTTTCGCCATTAATTAAACGTCCCAAGGGATATATAACGGCAAATCTGACAACTGACATCTGACTCACCTCACCTACCGACGCTCCGACATCAGTTTCCCCTTCGACACGGATCCATCAAGACAGACACCTAGCAACACCAGTTGCGAAGGATGAATTCTGTTTAATAAATCGGTATATCTGTAGGTGAGTCATCATTGTCATAATTATTCATCCATACTCTGAGCCCTTCGTTGTTGTGTAGGAGATAAGATTACCCAACACTGGACTGACGTAGGATCCTGCAAACCTTAACATACAAGTTTCACAGGGAATGCCCGAAATTATGGACATAGAAGTGAAGCGGAAGTCTGTCTGTAAAGGTATGACGTTACATTTTACATTGATGCCCGTATGCGATCACATTATGCATGCCATCATTTTTTTCACAGTGAAATTCTCTGATGTGGAGACAATTATCTAAAAGAATAGCTTCGCTGTTTATTGAATGGCGCCATGACCTGTTCACAATTCTACATAATGCAACGATGGTCTCTTTATCTGATCCCACACGGGTTAAGAATAATGTATAATGTATTATACTTATCAATGAATTCATAGTTATGTTTCCTATGCTCTACATATACGGACAATACTGTGAGTTCATTCCACTGAATATTGTAAATCTGCTTTGAATGTGTTATCAAATTTCCAGGTGTGCAGGATCTTATTCTTTTTGACATGATTTCAAGCGGAATAAAGAATGCCCTGTACACATTGACATGTTAATGCGAGTGGTGTGCGATCGCGAAGACAACGCAATCAGATGAACTTCTGAACAAACATAATGGAATGCAAATGTTGCAAAATATAAGGCTTGGTTTGATTTTAGGAGATACGTATTAGTAATCCAGTCACAATTACACCCGCAAATGAAATATGTAATACCTCGCTCATCCTATGATGATATGAAAAAAAAAAAGAAAAAAAAAAAAGGGTATTTTTACTTTGCGTAATGTTTATCCTGCGACTTGTTTTGCAACACTTTCTCAGAAATGCGCAGCGCCATTGTAAAATGCAAATCATCAACATGGAGTAGATTACCTTTGACCCACTCAGTGTATGCGGTTGAAATGAACAATGGCTCACAAAACTGGTGAATCCCTTCAAAAATCATGGCCTGGCCCCAGGTCAGCAGAAATCCAGAGATTCAATTTTTTGACATTGATCTCTCACTAAGCATAAATAAATACTCTAAATGGAGACCATTATATCTGTTTATCGAATGATCAAAACTTCTCCATAATTACCACCTCAAAGAAACCGCGAAATCCTGCGAAATAAAACTGCTAATTGAAATTCGTTTCATGGCTATATCAAGGGTCGGATAATCTCCTGATTTCATTTTTTCTCCCTTGATACTAGAGAACAAGATGTCTGAGGACTTCCTCGTATGGAAGGCCAGAAGGGTCATAACCCAGAATTAGTTCACGGAGCATTTAATTGCTCCGCGAAGCAATTTGGAATTAGTTCACGGAGCATTTAATTGCTCCGCGGAGCAATTCAGAGTACTGCTCCGCTATCATTGGTTTGCCATGCAGCCAATCGGCTTGCGCCTTGTATTGGCGGTGTTCCCGCCACTCAGCCCCAATGCGTAAAGGCAACAAATAATGAGTTGTCAGCGGCGGCACCTCCAGCAAGTAAAATGTTGACGCACAGATCAACTTCGCGGCGAACACCTTGGAGAAATACCACCGGATTTGCGGCCATGCTAGCTATCTGGCTATCAGCTGCTGATAACCTGACAATTTCTGACAACTTAATTGCAGACTAACACAAAGAAACAAGTCAAACAACTATAAAATTTCCGATGCCTCGCAGACTCGGCATTATCATTGTAGCGAACTGAAAGGGGGTGAAAACAAAACATAAATCCTGTCACGGCCTGTGATTGGTTGGAATTAGTGCGCGGATCATTTCAGAGCACGTGGAGGGAGGGAATTGTTCCGCGGACTAATACGAATTAGTCCGTGGATCAATTCATTGCTCCGCGGAGCAATTAAATGCTCCGTGAACTAATCCTACGTTACGACCCTTCTGGCCTTCCATATCCTCGTACGCATTGGATATCTACGCTGCTTCAACAAGCGATCCTGTCGTCTCCGAATTCCGGTGATCACTCGTAAGAAAGACCCAGGAGGAAGGAGGAAAACCCAGGACTCGCGAGGGGAAAGCCATAAATATTTCTACCCAACACCTGCACTATCGTTCAGTAAACTAAATGCAGACTGCAACCCATGTAAGGCGACGTCGTCACGAGAAAGCATATTTTGTGTTTTCATTCGGACAATGACGCAATCGACGAAGCGGCCGAACAACGAAGGTCCGTAGGGCCATTGACTGCACCAGAGATTCCAATCTTTGTGACCCAATTATTTCTGATTTTGTTATTGTTGGAATTTTTACATCGTCTTATAGTTTAAATTTTGACGACGGGTCAAATTCTAACCCCGTTAACTCGAATTTGAAGGGACCAGCGAAAACACTTCGACGAAGAGGGTTTTCGACGAAGAGGGGTTTTCGAATTCTCAACATTTTGGTAACGTTATGATCTATGAGATGACGTTATGATAGCGTATTGATCTCAAATTACGTTATGAGAGCGTAATGACCTACCCTTGAACACTTTAAAGCTGGCAACACATGAACAAAAAAAACTTAAAACGATTTGTTTGCGTTGTTTACTACAAAATATACAAAATCGGCCTCAAAGAGGGGGATATTCTTTGTTCTTGTATTTTCAAATGTACATATTTGAGGTGAGCTAAGTCAGTACTTCGCCTCCGATTTTCCTCACAATCGTATGTTTATAGTTGATTCAGATGTGTGACAAGTTGACAAATAACATATCCAAGCCAGAGAATGTTTAAAATCTTCTTGAGAAATTACATTCGGAAGTGTTAGCTCCGAAGGAAGAACATCTCCCTGTAATGTTTTTTTTTATTATGAAGAGATATGTCCGTACATTATCCGGTCGGGCTGACCGGAACATGCCCTGCATTCTGCCGTGATCAATGCGCTTCCCTTTTCCTGATGAATGCAAATAATCAGCATAATAAACACTGACATAGCCTGCCATTACTTGCATTACCCACGATGACATTCACACACACGTGGATGCCTTTTAAAGGGAACAGAATGTGAGGAGACATTTCTGCCACCTGCCCCCCTTATCATTGATTCCTGACATACCAACCTAGTGAAGGTTGCAGGCATGAAATTTTGTTTATGGATTCATATATTTCAATAAAACTGACCGAAGTCAAGGCTATCAGCTCTGAAATAAAACAACTGAAATGACATGGCCGTGATTGTCTTCTTGGGTAAGAGCCAGAAAGTTGATGCGCAATTCGATATATTATATCCATATAGTGTTTGCATGCATATACCATTTAACTTTGGAGACCGGCGTGATAGTATTTCGGCATTTCGGCAACTGGAGGGCCAAGTAAAAAAAAAAAAAAAAAAAAAAAAAAAAAACAACAGAAAAACCCCATAAAAAAAACCCGAAAACGTGTCGATGCCTTGTCGGTAGATGAGGTGCGTTTCCCCATTTACACCATATATGTGCTCCAATTGACTTATTTATCGTTTATTTGACTTGGTTTAAATTCAATTTGTTTAATATTTTTATAACGTGGAGTAGGTGAGGTGCACCATATTAGTCACTCTCGGGCCACGTGTTTTGGATCATGACAACATATTCAAGGGTGTCCGTAAATGTCCGTAAATATATCACGAGGATAAAATGAAGATCACATGCAATACTCTTCACAACACATTCTGCACGTGTCAGGCTACCTCCATAATTAATTGTGAGGACGAAATCATGTTTATCACAACACATCATGGTGTCATTGACTGAATATCAGAAGTTGCAATCGGAATCCAACTTCCCAATTAAAATGTTGACACACACGAGGCGACATCAAACAGGAAGCCATTAGTTGTTGCTTGGAACCTTTAATGCATCCTTGGCCTATATCCGGTCTATTTTTATCACATTTCTAAGTGACTGCAATTTCGCGCCTTCCTCTTTCGGCTTTGTTTTCCGCTCGTTTGAAACCGAATATTAGGATCCGGCCTTGGATCTAGTTTTTTATTAGTGCACGAGAGTAACGTCACTTGAATGAGTTTACGAGAATGCAACCGGATCCGATGGTTTGCCGTTTCAGAGAATCGGGTGAGTTTGTTCTTCAGCAAACGACTAAATTCGTGATTTGACTGAATTGGAGCGCTACGCCGCAGTACGCCATTACAGCAGAAATTCACAAATTTTAGTTTTATTGCAAAACTGTATCGAAGGTTCCCTTTGGCAATTAATAAAGCAATGAAGTATTATTTTAAGGTTGCTCATATATACCTGAGTTGCATCTATCGTATCGTGGTAGACAGCAGTAGTTTTGATTGCCTTGACATTAAACAGTGCCGCGGTACTTTTATTCATCGTTAATCGAATCGAAGGTGCTTTGTGTTGGG
>KB310970.1:21203-44415 GCA_000328365.1 Capitella teleta
TCGCTGACGTTTGCCTCCTATACTTCGCAATGGAAGCCATTCTCCATAGGCGCAATGCTAACCCCGATATTCGGAATGCATTATTTCCTTACGCTTGCATCCAGGCATGGTGTTTTTGGCACGGAATGCTATCAATTGGTGCTATGAGTCAATTGAACATCACTTAAAATTTAGTTCCCCATCCCTTTAATTGTCATGCTCGAAACTCATTTGTCGTGTCCTGAATGATATAGCGACATCGAAGATGACCTCTGTTTCGTTTGGAACCATTTTAGATCGTTTATATATCGTTCCACGAAGGAAAATAGACGAAATTTGAATTGACTTTCCAGGTATGAGTATGTTTGGAGACCATATTGAAATACTTCATTTTTTTTTACGAATCAGAATGGTTTGAAACGAGAAGAGCGCCTGAGATTAAAACATATGGAAGCATTGTGGGTTTGATATGCCTTAAATGGTGCTAGTCAAAAAAGTTTATTTCGGGATATGCCTAGCATCATTTGCTGCCATTTCAATTTGAACATACATGTATATCCCCCTTAAAATAAATTAGGGATATGACAGGAAGAAAGGAAACTTGAATGGATTAATCGCTGTAAAAATGCGTGTGACGCCCGATGTTAATGATTGTGATATGAATGTATTGCATTTTTATGGCAAATGTATTATGTTGATCTAATTTTCATCGGATTTGCATTTTGAGTTTTGTGAAAAAGCAATAACCGATGTGGCTAGTTGTGTTTGTACATTATGTAGTTTGCGCCTTACCTGGTATTGTGTCCCATTGCAGTCCCGATATTGGCGATAGAAGCTAATAATAATATTATATGAATGCCGACAGCATTAAACGTGGAATGTTATCTCCCTTTGATAAAGGCGAGGTACATGCCATTTCATTTCGTAATGCCTGACACTTATTAACAACCAAATTAGATAATCTGATGATTATACTGGATATCTGAATACGGATCAAGAAAATAGAAAACATGAAAGTCTTGAGCTATATAAATCCAAACTTAACATTGGTTCTTGATCTGAGAAAACACGATTTTTAAAATGTGCGCATTTATAATTAATCGCTAATTTGCCTAGAGCCAAGCCAGCGGCTTGTAATAACTATATAGTGCTTGCATTACGGATAATGCAAAGCTTAGGTGACTAGAAGAAATGACACAATTTTAATTGTTGCCTAGCCCTGACTCCCCCATTCATATCCATTTGATTTTCGTGGTGCCAGGGCGTTTAGAGGGATTTAATATTGAGCTTTCGACATTGCTACTCATTCGTCATTTGTCCGATTACTGTGATTACAGTAATTATACGCTTAGAGGCAATGAAATGGAGCTACGGAGTTCCACTCGATCAATCTCTTCAAACAGTGAAATTGGTCAACTTATGTCCATTGGTATATGTGACCATGAGGAGAGCATCTTAATTCGTCTTCTTTGAGCTGCAGCCATTAGTGATGCCTCTTTGCCTTAAGCGGCTTTGATGTAAAGACGATCATTGCTTGCATAGTGTTATATTATGCCCGTGATCGAAGTACGCATTTGATGACTTCCCACAAAGTTCAGCCATGCGACGAGGACACTGGGGATCTATAGGACACTCATTCGGTTGAACATCGGTTCACTTTTAGCGAAGAAGCGGCAGAATTTTCTATGAGGTTTATGAACCAATTCGACTTTACGGCTCGTTCAAATTTATTGATGCCACAGGAAAGGCATCCTTGTGGTCGCTATGATTCTAAAAATAGTGCGTGTCTACAGTGTCCAAGTCGTTATGTTTTGGACTATTCACATGCCTCGCCACATTCTCTGCGAACTTTCACAAATTTTACAATTTATTATATTCCATTTTATTTCATTTATTATAGCAGTGAAATGAAATTAAAATTAAATATTTAAGTCTACCAATTTTCCATCTGAACATTTCTTCAATTTAAAACAATTTGTCTACCGGTGCATTATCACACTTTTTTCGTGGATTTTACGGCTTACGAGATCACGAATTAATTTGCCCTAAAACTCGTATAGGTAGCGCAACTTTAGTACCACATAACGGCTCCTAAATTACCGGCGTCCTGTATTTAGGCCAGTTGTAATAGGCCAATGACAAAGTCGGCCTTCCGCGCTTTTGACCATTATTTTTTTGAATTATAGTTTTTAGTGTTGTTACTATTGGCCTTTTCTTCTCTTCGTCATTCGCGTAATCTGCCACCTTCACCTCATATCCTCAACTCACGACTATCGTGCTGTCATGTTTATATGAGGTCCCTTGACTCCTAACGTCGAGTAGATAACCATTCATGTCAGATTAAGCACAGTTGTGCAAATTGCAATTTTGCAGCCGGACCATTCACGCTAAACCTAGTGCTTAGGAAACAAATAATGTGAATGAATCCAAGATGCTGTGATGATGCCCACCCCACATTTTTCTGAGGACGCACTTTTGATGCAATCGCGAGTTATGCGCCCTGCTTGACGGCGTCAATCGGCATTCGACTTCTTTTGGGTTTAGCAAGAGTGAATTTGTTTTGCGTTATCGAGGTTGCATCGTGATTTTATGACTTGTTATTGTGCGCCAACCAAACAGAGATCATCTCAGACAGTAATGCCTGGTGACAACCTCGATTAGACTGTGCCGTTCACAACGACATGATCAATGGCCATGATAGTTCACTGGGTGAGTTTTATAAGAGACCATTTGCCGAATTCTCGTTTGGGAATGGTAAGTTAAGGAGATGTGTGGGTTTACTGAAAGCATTTAGTATCGGCGGCGAAGCGTGTCGAAGAAATGCCAAGGCTACTTTTCGTATTCTCATATATGACAGTAAAACAGTGGGTTTACACGGGGCTTTAATTAACATGGTTCAGAGCAAAAAAAAAAAAAAAAAAAAAAAAAAAATGATAACCTAACCTCCTCAGGTCACTCACACATCTCCCTTACATACCCTTCTCAAAAAGAACGCGCATCAGTCGTTTATATATTCGAAAACGCATAAATACATGTACAATGAAATAGCTCTTGAAGTCGGTGGCACGGACTTATCATTTTTTTTTTTTTTGTTGTTGGTGGCTTTCTATCATGATGAGGTACTTTCATAACAGTTTTTAGAATCGCAAATGTTTGTTAATGATCAGCTTTTGGAAACTTGTTTCAATAGTAGACAATCTTTAGCTTTCTTCATTCTGATCAGCGAGGCAACGTGTTTGCTCCGTGTGTTGAGCATTTCCCTGTTCGCATCCATTCTTGTCTTCTTCCACATCCTTTTTGCGCTTTCGCCGTTTCATATGAACTTGTTCATCGTACCAGGGTTTCTATCCTCTCTTTTCGATCTGATTTCCGTAATAGAAGCGTGGGTATGAAGTGATGACGTCACGGCTTTGCTGTACACTGATGGATAATATTCTCCAATCGTTTGGTGTTAATCTTGGATCAGGACACTGAGGTTTCTTTCCAGGATCTCTGTTGGTGATCAAGAGATCCAGCGCATTATCATTCAGATGCGTTAGTTCATTGATCTGTTGTGACATATCCAGTGTATCTTAGTTGGTTTCTGAATGTCTTAACATATGAATCATTCTGTCAGTTCTAGGGCAGATTAAAATGGCCCCATTAGATGATATCCTTTTGATGTTGAATAAAGAGACTGGTTAAATATTCATCAATGTCGTCTAGGAATTGTGCTGTCGTAAAGTTGTTCTTAGGGTTAGGTGGAGGTCTGTAGATCAGCGCGATCAGTAGTGGTCTCATTCCATTCACATTCACTATTAAAGTTTCAAATATTTCATGGATGGTTTCAGTGATGATGTTTCATTTTGCATGTATTTCATTGGAAATGATGATGGCGAGGCCACCCCTCTACTTCGTGATGATTAGGTTTTACGACACGATATCCAGGCATGAGAAAGTCCCAGTCCAGGCATTTATGCTTTTTTTCAAGATTGCATGTTTAACATGCAATACAGATGTATAAGTCATATAACCCAACCACAATGACCGAAGGGAAGGTTGAAATTGTGAACGCAATAGCGTCTGTGTGTTAACTTCCAACTAATAGCCACCCATTCATGATTAGCGGGGCACTGATATGTTTTGGGTCATTTGATGAAACGGACCTCATTAGCTCACCGTGTCTGATTAGGTAAATTGTTGAAAAGAAGCGGATTCATATGCCAGTTAAATAGTGTTAGATCACTTGAACATAGGGTGAGGAGTCCGCTGCATTGGAGCAGAGTCAGATATTTCGACCAGGTGATGTTGGATGCATAACAATAAGAGTTGTGCAGACCAGGAAGTGCCACAGGTGTTCATTTTGTGCTTTATAATTAGGAATGTATTATTACTTTTACACTAACTGTGTACGTAATGTGTCACTCTGTTGACAGCAGCTATAATAAGTAATTATGCAATTATAATGAAGAATAAAAAAAAAAAACAGCGAATTCAGCAACTTATATCCGTGAGTAAAAGATAGTAGACCGGTTCGTTGATAATCTACTTCACCTACTTCAAACTCTTTGTGTGTACTTTCGGAGATTCTCGCGAAAATTACGTCCGTCGTTATACATGTGGTTCAATATGGAATGGTGACGATTACAAAACGTTGCCCACCTCTGTATGCATTTAATTGTTTTGGTGGTCTCCGCTCGCCTAATTCGGAGTAGACACGTGGCTATAATTATACTTAGTATTGCGCTGATAAAAAAACACGCCTTTCTACAGTATACTATACTGGAATTAGACTGCTTTTACGCATACCTAATTTTATAAAAATGTCTGTTATATATAGTAGAGGTTGTAAACTATAGAATACTATGCATTGTGTATACAGCTGTTTCAAGGAAGCTTCTTTGGCTGCTTTAAACGGAGTTGCTTTATTATTATAACATATATGTTCTGGATTAACAGGTTGTTATAGCTCCAGATCCTTGTTTTTAATAGGCCTTTCTCTGTCATTGAAACGATTCTATTTGGACTGATCCATCATTTTCTTCCTTACTGCATTTTCTGTCTACACGTCTGCAATTTCTTTTCAACACACGTGGTCGTCCAGGCATCTTCGGAAATATAAAACAATCAATTCGGCTGCAATTAGATCTGAGGAATTACTGAAAATGCGGTTGTTTCTCGCAAAGGAACAAGTGTGATCGGTGGATGATAAACATATGGCGGTTGTGAGTGTTCTCCATACTTATACACTCGTATGACAACGACGCAAACGCGCGTGCCATCAATCGGCAAGAGTCTAAATCTGGAGTCACTGTTCATCAGAGTTTAGCTTAGCAATTAGCTTTTAGGCACATCATTATTTGATTGCAGATAATATAACGTGATTTGAGACGACGGTTAATCATTATAAAATATAGCTTTGATGCATCATAGACAGGCGTAACCGGGTATATAAGCGAAGTATCGCCTTGCTTTCTACTACTAACTCCAATTAATTTCCAGTTGCATTAAATTATAACACTCATGACAACTTTGGTAAAAATAAGTATCTTTGTGTTTTGTTGAAGAAAACAAGAGACAAGACGCCATGAGAACGAAGCGGAGCGCCTCAAGGATTTTCGCGTTCTGGAGTTGCATGCATTGTTAGAGAGGAGCAGACATCTTGGTCAGCTAGGCATGCATCACACGCGTTGATTGTTTTGCTATGCATAGCAATGGCTTGATGCCCTCACAATATTGGTATGATAGTGCACATAATGAGGTATCTATGCCAAACTCAACTTCCACTTGGCAATAAGTGAGCAATATGCTACTACAGGTTAGTTGATGAATATAGTACGCTGGCTCAACTGTCAGGTGGTCCCTTGGAACTGTAAGGTGGATTCCGAATGAAAGATTTAAAAATAAATCTCTCTCTCTCCCTCTCTCTCTCTCGCACTCTCTCGCACTCTGGTGCGATGCGTTTGGTATTCATGAAATAAGTGTTTCGGCAAACATCTACTTTGTTTCTGGTTTCCATTGTGACAGATTGTTGAATTAATTCTCGGCCATGTCTCGATCTCAGCAGAGCACAAGGAACAGTATTTGGACACAATGGACCCAGTGCGCAAGGCAGGAAAGCACGAATGCAACGAAGAGCATTTTGATAATACCCAGAGCTGACACAATGACTGAATTAGCTATCTGACCTATTTTTCATGTTTGATGGCGTTATCTTGCAGATATAACACGGCACCCAAAACACGAGTGCCGTTTTGAACCCACGCTGGCTATTTCTCTCCTTTATACTTCCAAATCACGCTGTTCAATCCCACTGAGACTTGAAGTTGGACAAGATATTCATTGAGTTTTCACGCTTTATTTTCATATATTGCATCGCATTGCATTTTGAGGTGCTCAGCATTCTGCTTCTGATAGGTAATTTGGTTAGAAATGTTTCACGTGTCTTTGTGGCGCAGTGGTTAAGAGTTCGCTCTTCAAATTGGAACGCCGCTAGTTTGAATCCCGTTAGACGGATATTTGATCTCTTATGGGAGTTTTGGTATTTTTATTTAACAACTACAATGTTCATCGTTCTGATACTTATTGTTATATCAGCGCAATAAACCGTGCTTATATAATCAATATCAGAACGGCTGATATCAGCATATATTTGTCTCTATACAGCACATTGGTTCCAGTACATGGTCAAACGTATGATAAAAACATTAGCTTTCATCATTATCATGAGAATTGTTCACTCCCTATGAGAGTGATTTTCATCATTCAAAATACTATTTTTTCTTTGCAAGCCAAGTACATTCATCGCGGTATGCTTTTGAACAATTTATTTGTTAAGTTCAAACAGGCTATGCACACGTGCTGATATCTTTATTATTACACTGAAACAAATTCTAAACTTACACAAACCAAAGGAAACGAGAGCAAACAATATCCAAACAAAATTATATCCATGTGAACACTTTGACAAAATTTGCCAAAGCAATAATATGCCCAATGACTAAGTATGTGGTTATAGAATAATGACTTCACTCGTAAACAGAAACCACCCTGGACACGAACCGCTAACTGAGATAAAAGTATTTGCAATATTCAGCCTTATTCCACATGAGACTAATTCACATAACTTTACTTGGTAGTACGCACAAAGCCTATAACCGACGTTCCCGACCCGAAGCGACAGGGACGAATTTCTTGGACGAGCTGTGTGGGTTGGTCAATCCCTTCAATTTGCCCCAAATGTCGTCGACGAAGAAGAGATAAATCCAGGGATTCGTGCAAGAGTTCAGACTGGCCAGCAGCATGATTATGACCATTTCAGGTTCTGTAATGAGAAAATGCGAGGTTATAATGGTATAACACTGTAACATTAAGGCGTTGTCCTACAATATGGCAATAAAGGGCTGTGATTGGCACAAAAATACGCTATTTGAAAATGGATATTGTAAGATATGATACAATTGGATGCGGTCACTCCGAGTATTACATCTTTGATCTCGAGTGGATTGCCATGAGGAGTCGCCACTTCGGGCTCTAGACTTTAGAAGATGGTCAGCCAATTAAACAGTGAAAGAGGAGCAATCTCGTGTCCCGAAAGACACCTTCAATGAAATAGAAGTCATTTTAAGGGTCTCTCAGAGATCAATGGGATGCTTATCGACTGTCCAGATGCACCTTAAATCCGATGATCTTGGGAATGCTATGTTATGAATGATAAATTACTTAAATGCACTTACTCTCTTGAGGGAAGTCGGCGTCCCAGACACTCCACATTTGTGTGACAAAGAACGGAGCCCAACAGAGAAGGTAGCACACGATCACGGTAAGCGTCAGTTTAACTGTTTTGACTTTAGACTTTGATGAAGATTTTACCGTTGTTGATTTTGATGCAGGACACTGCTGCCTGGATACAACATCGCCTGCCGTCTTTAGAGCGGTCGAAATGAGCTCGCTATTCTCGCTGTTTTTATGTCGTGAGCCTTGCAAGTGCTGCTCACGAACACGGATGCTTTTCCACACACAATAACATATTCTGCCGTAAGCTACAGCAAGGAGGGCAGCGGGTATGATGTAGATTGCGATTGTGATACTGGTTATGTAGAGATTGAGTGTCCACATTGGTTCGAAGGCTGCGTAGCAGGTGGGGGTTCCAGCAGGATATTCAGCATATGAAAATATGAAAAGCTGGGGAAGGGAAAAGAGGAGAGAGAAGCTCCAAGCGATGGCGACTACGACGTGCATCTTGGATTTGCTCCAGGTCTTCGCGGTGAGTGGATGACAAATAGCCATGTAGCGGTCGATTGCTGTGCTGACCAACACGTACGACGAGGCATACATGGCTACCACTTGAAAATATTTAACCATCTTGCATAGGACATTGCCGCCGAAGAAGTGTCCGAGAATATCTTCGGTGAGCTGCGGTAGGACGTTGAAGAAGGCAACGAAGAGATCCGCACAGGTCAGGTGTACCATCATCAGATACACGCGGTTTAAACGCTTTCTTCGGACGCACAAAAGGATGACCAACACCAAACTGTTGCTGACCACAGCCAGAATGAATATGATGGCCTGCACTGTGACTTCGATCTTTGCAAGATCTTCATTACGCTGCGGTATCGTCCAATTGCTGCCTAGCACGGAGGCGTTGCTGGTCATCGCGGTGGACGGGCTGTCAGACATCTGAGCTGAAAGAAGAAATAATAATTCAATCGCTGATGCATCAGTTCCTTTGAGAGAGGCGGATATTGGGAATTTGGGTTTGTTACTCAGATATGTTCCCCGTTAAGGCTCGTTCACGGTAGACACGGAAGCATTAATATCTACTCATCCCTGTTCGGCTTTTATTCATTGCATGTGGTTCGTATTCGCGCTTTATGGCAAGATAAAATAATAATTGTGTTATTTGACAAAAGGTTAACACGGCAATAGATGGTTCATTCGGCTTGAGTGCACTCCTTTTTCATGACTAATGAGAGCCTTTGATGAAATCATCCCTACAATTTTGCCATTCAACACGCGCCAACAAGCACCAATAACAGCCTGCAACATTTGTAGCTAGGCATAGTCTTGATGACTGTACTTACTGGTTGGTCGATTACGTCGATAATGGGTTGCAGGGTTTGAAATTCGTGGAAAAGGTTCACTTGTTGGTTAATTGGATACTTTGATCCAGCAATAATGCCTCTTTGCTCGCTTATAATAGGACTCATGCAAGATGCAATCACATAAATTAGAGACTAAGTAGACCAACTGCCTATGTTCTAATTGTAATTGCTCAAAGTGACCAGTGACACCAATCAAGCAGCAAATGCTACGAATCCTGGTTCGCATATTCTGCCATCTTTCCATCACTTAAACCTCTTGCATTTTCGAGTGTCTATGCGTCGCCAGCAACTCTAATCGAAAACAAGCTGATGATTATCCCTTTTGATACAGGTAGTTCGCTGAAATTATTAATTGACATAATTTACAGCATCACTCGCAATGAACAAAATTATGAAAACAAATAAAAAATAATTAAATATTATTTCATGAACCGTAAAATTACAAATAGGCCTACGTACAACGCTGAGGAGTAAAAAAGAGTAAAATTTAATATCTATGGTAAGATCACAAAGTCATATGATCAATTAGTCATGCAGGTTAAAAAATCAATGAAACAGAAGAGATTTGTTATGTTTCAGAAAGAGGAAAAAAAAAATATAAAAAAATAAAACACACACACACACAGATATCGACTCCGCTAGTCGCAGGCTGCATATGGAAGCTATAAACCGAATATTCTTTCTTTCCTGTTTCTATCTTCTTTTTTGTCTGTTCTTCTTGTCCTACTTTGAATATATGTATTTGTACATTCACTATTATTTCAGAGTAATAATAAATTATCATTTTATTTCAGGATAATGAACATTTATATAATTATAGGAATATTTCAACAGTTTTGGGAAGCTTGGATTACAGGCTTTTCCTCTGGCCATGTAACATTAAAGTGTCGAGAGGAGCTATACATCCGGGAGAACTAACACCCATCGTAAAGATGAAAGGTGAATCTCTTGTATTATGCAATAGTAACAATACTCCCGTGTGTCTTGACATACATAGACATTGAAGGGACGGGAAGGTTAATTACGCAATGTACAACAACACATTAATCAAGGTGAATATTTATCCTTGTAATGCGATAGAAGTTGAATTTGTGTTATGCTACATGTGTGGATTGGAGAGGTTCAAGTAAATAAACCTGTCGTTGTTTAATCGACAATGGAATGTAAGAGAAGTTAGAAAACATATAATGGAACGACATTAAATACTCGAATATTAACTGGAACTCTGACTGAACACATGCTAAAAGCAATCAATACCTCTTTATAATATTCCGCTTTACTTTTGAGCACAAAATTTAATTAATTTTCATTTCGATAACCATTCACATCTCTCATTTGGCGATATGTTTTTGATTTTCATCTCATCTATATTGACTTTGTACATTCGCTTCTCGTTTTATATGCAATCAGCTTAAAGGGCCCAGGACGCGTTAAATTGAGCCTCTGAAGATCCCTATAGGGGCATTAGTTGGTGTTCCGTGAGTCGATTGCCGATGAAATTATCATCTCAAGTCATAACGCTCTTTTAATGAGGGCGTTATGACCCAAGATAATTTTACTCCCTCCCGAGACCTCTGTTGAAACGAGTGATGACGTCAGAGGGGGCCTGACCAATCAGAACGCTCCATTTTAGTAATGCAAATATTCCATTGGCGGCACCGATTTTGATTTCGAAAATGACCCGTCGCTCTGTTTTTCCTTACTACTCAGCAACCGCTCCGCACACATATGTTTTATTTATATCACTGGCTCCAGGAGAACCTCTTTTTTTTCCATTAGTGGTATTTATTTTCTCATATGTAGTGCGCTCTCTGAGACATGAATTGTGAAACATGAAAATTCCATATCAAAATATGGACTTCAATAAGGAATAATCAGGAATACGGGTAATTTTGTGCTGTGACCCTACCATTTTCTTTGATGTTTTCATTTAATGAAATAATCTCTACATTGTCTCGAAATATTAAACTTTACAGCGCTCAATAAAAGTTCCTACTAAAATCGATCTCCTCCCCCGCCGTTCATTTCGAGGAATTCCAAAGCTGACGATTTCCGAGGAAGTGTCAAAAGTTGTGAAATTTGTAGGCCTACACAATTATTTATTTGTGGGCTTCTCATTCTTTCGATGTTTGATTTCGCATGAAGGTTTCTGATCAGGCTGTCAGCAGCCATAATTATTACTAGATTAGTCAACGATCAAGTAGCTGAGAAAAGTTTCAACTTCCTCCCCTCCGCTCGAGACGCACTGCTCAAAATTCCCAGAAAACATGCAACCGAGTGACACTGAGAAGTGCTCGCATTATTCGTTAGTTGAGATGTGGCGCTTCACATAATTTGTAGCCATAATACACCATCATACACCTCTGTTGGATCATGAGCTTTACAGTTCTCACTATAATTAACAGTATGTTTTTCACAATGATGAGAATAAGGTCAATAAATGTTTATATATGAAAGCCTCACCCAATGATCTGGAAGTCATTGGGCATTTGTCACTCTTCCGTGCCTAGATGACATAATTGGAATATATCAATATGACATTCATATTGAAAATATTGTTTACTACTTTACATGTTTACACGCAGACACAATACTAATTATAATTATCAGGAAGTAGAAAGTATATATTTCTCAGCACGGCTTCTCTGAAATGAAACATGACGAAGAGACCAAGACGAGACATTCCAAGAAACCATACCACGACTGAATTATTCTTGAAGATACTAGTACATGGAGCATTAAACTTCAATCAAGAACATTCGTATTTGTAGATACTGTTAAATACACTACAGTCTTTTCATGGGACAAAAGCGAATAGATGTCGTAGCACAAAACACTGTTTTGATTTCCACGGAAGCGTGCGAAGCAAGCGAACAGCGCTTGCATACATCATTTGCTAACTAGCACTTTACCAGTGGGTCGAATGTATATTCAGTTCATGTCCACTGCTCGATCATCTAAGAATTTATATTGAACAAATTGCGAATTTGTATTTTTATTAAGTGAGTTCGACATCTTTTATCGAGATTTTCGCGTTTAGCAATTCATTGTAAATTATTACGATAATTAAACATAAAATAAATAACATACTGGAAAGCTAAGGCCATCCCCAACAAATTGGTATGAGTTAGACGTTTGTGCGGGAAGCAGTTGCCGAGATATGAAGAAAAACGTAACAACGTAACACATGCGTAATTTCCACGTCAGTCCTGGATAGGAAGATGAAATGGAGCGTTCTGATATTGGTCAGGAAACGTCTGACGTCAGATGCGGAACTTACCCCCTGCGATGTTTTGGGCGGGAAAAACGTCGCGGGGGGTCTTTTCTTGTTATGAAAAATCGGTGTTTGACAATTCCAAGACTGAACATATATTGATACATGGTACCAGGAATCCAAAACTGCATTTCACACCCTGACGCGTCCGTGGCCCTTTAACAATAAATTGATGCATTCTACATTTCGATAAATGGAAAATAATATCTGCAACAGTAATATATTACGAATACATTTCCAAGCAACAACCAATTAATGCTGCGCGCATATGTGTTTTATTGAACGTGAAGTTTTTTCATGTTCTATGGCTTTTGTACTTATAAGAGTGTTGGCCGGTTGAAAGGCTGTACAGATGTATAAATGTATATTAAATGCGAAAAAAAAACAAAACTTGCTAAGATCCCGATGTCAATTTTAGACTTTAATAGAAGTTAGAAAAGAACTTGGATCAAAAGACACACGGATGCAATTATAATTATATCCGTATGATGAGGTATTCTGATCTTGTTTTAATCCCTACAATATACACACCTTTACGGCAAAGAAAATTCGCTTTTCTTATCTTTGTGGGTGAAAGGTATCCTTTGTTGTGATAATCGTTGATAAGTAATCCACACACCTGCGATTACAGCGCCTGCGTAACCCGAGTATTATCAGCAGCACTGCTAAGCGACTGCACCACAAGTCTTCCGCTGGCTGAGTAGATGTGGATTGCTGGGCGGTTAGAGCCAGCATGGCGAGAGCAGCCACCGCCACGGACCAATATAGTGCTGAGTGAATTTGTGTGGCTTTGCTGACAAGAGATGCTCCTCGAAGAGAGAAGGAGAGATCCTACTCACGCGGGGGTTTTCTGTGAGAGATAAACATCATTCATAACTGAAATAATGTGACACTGAACAGAAATGTTAAGGTATCTGGTATCTGTTAAGAAATCACTTAAGGCGTGAGTGGAATCATAACAGTTGGGGGTGTCCTATGATCGCTTGAATCAACAGCTATATATATAATCAACAGCTATATAGCTTCAGAGTTACGTTACACCACTCTCTATTGACCCTCTTGTAATCCACGAAAAGGTTTTGTGAAGTTGTAAAATCAGTAATGTAGTTACAAACGTATGTTTTTTGGACTTATATAGACGAGACCTTAATTAGGTTCATTCAGTGCACCAGATTAGCACCGAGTGTGGTTTAGTATCGTTGATTAACACCAGGGCGGCAACGGGTGGTGTTCAGGTGCCATTTATTCCATGATTACATTTGCTCTCATCTTATTTTATTAATAAAATATAATAACTCCAAGGAAAAAATGCTCGAACCTGCCCACCTCTTTCAAGAAACCGATTGCTGAGCCTAATCGAACAGCAGCAGGTTTGCGTGATTTTATGCTACTCAGTGAAGAGACTGGAGATTTTAATTTAAGCTGTATTATCGAGCATGTAGCTACATGTTAACTTCTTAACTTGTCAACTCTTTTATAATCATTCAATTATGATATAAATCTAACTATTATATATCTTTATTCCTATTTTTCATTATTATTGTGAGCAGCATTTTATGCCAATTATTGCTAAGCAGCTAAAGTGAGTCTGTGTGTCTCTTGTAAGCTGTTGATCCCTGTACAAGCTGTTGAATAAAACAATTATAACATCAAAGGTTTTAAACCAGCTCTTGACACGTAAACTTCACAATTTGATTAAACAGCCTAAAATATATATTGACCTATGTTTTTATCGATCTCATTGCACCGACTCTAATTCAGGACGACAAGTCGGTGTTTATTCAGCGCCAATCATCAATCGCATGAATATCTATAATTCAATAACATGTTTTAAACGTCATAAAGCATTTTCTTGGTAAAACATCCCCTTTTTGCAGTGAACGTACTAAGTTCAAATCACCAAGAACAATATAGTTTTAATTATGTTAGCATGATTTCAAAGATTTGATTAGACCGCGGGGCGTGTCAACAGATCTAATCATGTTTTCTTCTCTGATTCCGTGCTCTTTTCTGAACACGTGCCTAAACACGGGTTCTTACACGAGTGAGTGAGCGTTGGACGAGTTTGTCGCGTTTGAAAGAGCTATACTTGATGTGCCCACGTGAAGAACATTGGCATTGTTTGGTGAGATAATCGTACGTACATGAAATAGCACAATTTACAATTCAGAGATATGGTAAGGATAAAGATGAAGCATTACATTGATGGCTTAGAGAGATTTCTGAACAGGAAGTCTCAAAGTAAGTATTGCCAAACTTCACTGGAAACATCGCGACATATCCCTTAAACTCCCACTCTGAAGTCTCGTGAAGATGAAGATTTATTCAAGTACCCAGAAACTTGACAACTAACATATTACATTTACATTACATATTCTTTGAAAGAGTTTCAAGTAATTTTGGTCTATAATTGAGCACTTTATTTAACATGTAATTTCACTAAGCTTTATTATGCATTTTATCTTCAAATGAATCATGCGAGTTCATGGCAAGTTTGAAGAAGTGGAACCTATTATTTGGGTAGCTTTTCTCTCCAATGCATGAGGCATGAGGTATGATGGGGTTTTACAAAACAAAATAACTGACAAGGTACCAACATAGAGATGAAGGATAAAGCATGAGGTATGATGAGGTTTCACGGTTTCACCGAATCTATTTGGATGATACGGGCACCAGAACAGAAGCTCGGGATTCCTTTGTTGATACTTTGTTAGTTGTTTTCTTTTGTTTTTAAAACTCCACAACGATGACTTTGATCCCGGCCTTCTGATTGCATATACTGGTACACATGTACATGTAAATGTACAGTAGCTGCATGCAGCTACATATAGACAATGTGATTGTTGTACTTTTGTGCAATATCAAAATTCACAGCGTATACACTCTTATTAAAAAGGTGTCGGTTATGTTGACATTTTATTAATGCGTTGCATATACTAATGAACTCAGGAATATAATAATAAGGCTTTTCGTTATTAATGAGGAAATCTGATTGGCCGAAATGCTCTACGCTCTCCAGTAGGATCCGCAATTTCGCGTCCGGGGCCCTATTTGCCTCCAAAGGTGAAAGTATCGCCAAATGTTGAGTGCATCCATTTGGTGAGATGAATCGTCATTTATGTTAATGATATTGGAAGAGTCTGGAATGAATTTGGAAGAGAAACTGACAATACAAGTATTTACATGCATTTCTTTTATCTTTGCATGTTAATTTGCGTAATTTTACGCTGTGATTTATTTTGTAACACTTTCTCGGAAAGGAGCAATGCGCCATTGAAATCTTTAACATTAGACGACCTCTGGTTGTTTTGAACTAGTAACGAATGATAGATGATACATCCCAAAAGACAAATACGCCTTTTAACCGAAATATTTTAGATAATACGCTTGCTGTGAGCTAACTCCGAGATATATTGAATCAGAGAGGTTTAAAATCTCGCTTTCTTCTCGCGTTCGATTTCATACCGTCATGACGGCATAAAAGTAATTCTCCTATTGTTAAGAATGGAAGCCGTCGAGTGAGCAGATCTTTCAGCAGTTCTCATAAAATAAATCTCGCACTCATCTCGTTTCAAGCTATTCTGCCTGAGCAGGAAATTCGTATTTTAATTTGTCTTGAATATCATTCACAGTTGACCAAATTAAAAAAAAAAAAAAAGAAAAAAAAAAAAGGTCTCTCGTCACTCAATAAAGCCCACAGAACCGATCTAAAAAGGTTCCAAAATGAACGGAGGTCCTCTTTAACATTGAGTATAAAGGCTGGCCCACTTTGCATGCGTAATCTGTTTTTGATAACTTACTGTTTTATGGAGAGGATGAGGTGTGGTCTTGGATAATTCAAGCTATGATAAAAGAAGACAACGTTGGAGCAACTTTATTATTATCAATCAAGGCCGGAATCTGTGGTTGCTTGAAGTTGAAAGTCATTTGCCATCAAAAACGTATTCCCGGCCTCGGCCATGCAAACCATTTATAAGCCTCTGCGGTCAAAAACCGGGCCACCGAGTTGCTTCGTCGGTATGACCGAATGAGTGCAATCCTTTTCCGATCGTAGAGGCCCGAGACTCGATCGGGCCACGAGTGTGAATTATTGTTGTAATTCGTTATAATTATAACACTTTAATTCCGGGATTCTGTAGTACTGCCTAACTACATAACAAGGCCAGGGGTTGTGTACTTATATCCATTGTGGTATCCAGGATAAAGTCAGATACAGATAATCGATAAGAGTAGGGTTCTGTTCTGGCGCCCGCATTGCCCGAATGTGTTGGATGGAGCCGTAAAACTCAATCTGGCCTTGCCTGTGGCCTAAGTCATTTTCATTGTTATAATCAGTTTGATATGACGTCATTCGTATGTACATTTAGAAGATATATTCTACAGAAGCTTCCATTTGATTTAAATTCGAAAAAAAAAATTCCATGGCAATTAACAGAATTTGTGCATGACTGAAAGATGAAATCCTGGATTTTAATCAATTTTTGCCTAAAATCACGAGGTACGTTGTTAGATTTGACAGAAGAGAGGTTAACAAAGTGGGTAATGATTAAGAATATAAGGTAAGTTTATAAATAAAAGCCTAAACCAATGTCGAAAACCAAATTCAATTGTCAAAAATATATGGCATTGTTAATTATCTAATTATACTATAAATAATAATTATAAAATAAACAATTTAGCAATCTTTGGAAGGGATAAATTATTACATGTTTTCAAGAATTAGAATTGATGATACTGCAAACATCATTGGCCGAATTGTCAGTATTTGAGCCCAACTTCATTATTCATAGTTGGCCTTGGGACTAGTCAGGGGACTATCACCATTAACATTGGTCCCTTTGTCGTAAATTACGTTGAAATTGAAATTGCTTAGACGAAAGCAGGGCATCGACGCACGTGGCAGAACTTGATCAATCACTTGGCGCGTTGCTCCTACTTGAATTTGGTCAAGGCCGTTTGTTGGTTCAGCCTACTGGCCTACAAGTATACAACGTACGAAGGTACATGTACTAGTTTTACGGCAAATGAGTGAGAAATATTCAACCTCGTATTCGGCTTCGACGAATATTTACTGCTAGAAGCTCCGGCTTCGGATACTCAGACAAATTCAATATTTGCCCATCGCTAAAAATTAATACGGCTAGATTTGTACGCATGCGTGAATCAGGTGTGGAGTGCTATACACGGAGTTTGCTGCATGCGTCATTTGATCTTTGAAAGCCGACCGGGCAGGATGCTTTTAAACTGAAAGCTATTTTATTGTCTGCTGCCAATTAAATATCGTGTTGTGACTGTATTCCTCAAAGCAGCGAGTGCTGTCACGAGCTCCGCTTATTTCTCATGAGTATAAAACAGTGACCTTTTCTCGAAATTGCAATCTTTGCCGTGGATGGCAACGGTTGCTATGCACGGACACGTGCGTCTCATTAGCCAATCAGGAGACCGTGTTCTAACACCATTTCCGTTGACGCCGGCACAAGGCAGCTATTTTGTATAAAGCAACAAATTAGGATGCATTTGCTTCGTACGATCCGAGACGTCTGTTTCTCAAAGGGGAGGGGGAATGGGTGCCCTGCACTTCATGGCCCATGACCTATTGCACCAAGCAGATTGGAGCCTTTTATCCATAAAACCTAAATGCTGAGTCTGATATTGATGCATTTAATTATCCTTATACTTCAATGCGTGTCTTTGTTTCTCTCTTTCAATCGGATTAAGTCTACATGCATTTACTAAGGATCGATAATTGATCAACATTATTCGACCCTCAAGGGTAGATTTAGGGGATCTGTTACACATTTAGACCCACGTGTTGTCTTTGTGTGCGTATCGGCTCCGTTGACGCACTTTCTATCCAATGCGGCGCAAATCTCATTGAAGAGGAATCCTCGTCAGGATATAACTGTGGAGTTGGCATGTCTTTTATTTTATCATAAGCGATGTTCCAATATCGCTTATACAGTTGTTCTCAATTGGTGCAATGCCCAAGGATCTTTTTTTTTGCAGAGGTAACAATCGTTGGTGTCGTGTGATTTAATGAGGTTTCTATTCATCACTGAGTGGATTATTGAGTTGGGAAATTTTGAATTCCGCCGAGTGAATGTCAACCTTTACTAAATTTCAACGTGTACTTGTGTGTGTGTTTGCTGAGACGATTTTTTTATAGATCTGCCTTCTTCATAAAAAAGAGAGCTTTTTGTCAATGAAATAAATTATACACTTAGGATAGTTTTATATTTCACATAATCGTGGTTTATTGCTAGGGTTTGCACTTTGCACCAATAATTCTTATCAGAGAAAAAACCAAAAAAAAAACCAAAAAAAAAAAAACGATAGATGGGCTGAGCACATAAACATTGCAATAACCTAGAACAGTGCCATCTAGTTTGGCTATAATCAGGTGATTCCCTCTCTGTTTCGTTGTCATAGATGGATAATTACATCCGTAGCCATCACCGCGTGATAAGAATGTCGATGCTATCAAGAGGATTAGGAGCGCATGTGATTCAGCAGATCATTAATCGAATTCTGGGATCCATCCTCCCTGCTTCTCTTATCTCAGATCCCAGCCATCTGTCTGTGATGGCCACTTTGGGCGACACTTAAACCCTTGCTTTGCTTTGAGAATGAGATAGGCAAACACAAAGAACCAAAAGAGAGTAGATGATTATAAGGCATGTAGAATGCTGTTTTACATTTGTCAGCTATATGACCGGAATTGAATTTAGTAGTAGTCCTTTCATCCAAGAATTCGTCTTATTGACTCCAGCTTCACCCTGAGATCATCATTTTCATATTATGATCACACCATTAGCGAACGCAAACTTTGCATGTAAATCAAAATGCAATTATTCAAGTCGCCAATGAAGTCAATTTATTGGTCTTGAAAGAGGTCATTTTGACATAAATTATAGATAGTGAATGGAAAGCCGTGAATAGGAGGACGAGTACTTGGTCACCGTTCAAATGGCCCATTCATGGAACCACAAGAGGCCTGTTAAATCTACACAGAACAATAAAATGACCCATCCAATCCCTGAGATCTAATCCTTGGCCCCTCTGAGACGCCTCCAAGGTGTTTGTATCCACTATATTTGAGCAATTTGATTGTAATCAGAATCAAATTTATCTTACTATATAGGCCTATACATTTTGTATATATTCATGGTATATCGATCACTGAGTTTGAACTTTTAAAATAGAAGAAGGAGTTCACAAAACCTTTTGTGGATGTAATGGCACCTGCGTCCAGTACTCCAGTATCACAAAGAGAACAGCAAAGTGAGAGGTCAGTGACCTCGCCTGTGATCAGCTGTGACCTTTCAACTCAACCAGATTCATCCTTGTCATACATTATGTTTGTTTCAACGCGGAAAGCGGCGTGAATAATTCACCTGAAGTACTATTTTATCAGATCAGTGGCCGCCTATATAGTGGAGAACAAAATTATATAGATGTTCGCATTAATGGCAACATCAGTCATCGTCAAATAATTTGTCCGATAAATGTGGCTAAAAATTATGTAATCTATACCACGTTACTAGTTCATGCAGCCTAATCCACAAATTTATCACACACAAAAGTGGATAAACTTCCTTTCGTGCTAATCTAAAGCCTCCCGGACGAACCTTGTATTCACCAGCATTAGAGTAGCGCAAACAAAGGATTTGGGGTCCATTGTCCGTTTGCCCACAAAAAAAAAAAAAAAAAAAAAAAAAAAAAAAAAAAAACCAACTCCTAATTACGGACCAAAATTGGCAACAAAATCGCCAGTCTGCGCTACTCTCATGATTTTATTTATTTATAAAAGGATTTAGGGTGATAACTGAACCCTCAAATCCGTTCAATTTTTATAATACAATCGATCTTGCATCGCTACGAACCATATAAATCTTCCTGTATTATATATTTGAATCATATAGAATTTATATATATACATATATTTTTTTTCCGTGTAATGTCATATAGTATCCTGTCCACATACGAGATCATTCAGTGACAGACTGTGACACAATATCTCTGCAGAGATTATCCCATCAAACTGGTAAAAGGATCGCTAATAGTAAATCAAATCAAATGGTTTCCTGTGAGACCAACGCCATGGTCATTTACCTAAAAAGTTTATGTTGGAGATTAGGATTAACAATCAATTGGGGAAGCAACAAATCAAAAGGTACAAACAAGTAAACCATACCAATTAATCACATCAGTCATAATCAACTTCAGCTGAGTGAAGCGTCGATCTCTTTCTGTCAGCCTCTATTGTTGCCTCTTGTTGATGACGACACATTGCACGAGGAATTATAACCATGAATTGCGATTTCGTCCCTCACTGTAATTAAGTGCAGTGGCAGTCTGATGGCATATCAAAACCTGCTCAATTAATCAAATCATAAGCCGTTGTTTTATGGTGATTAGGTGCGTAAAACATATTCGTCCCAATGGGCTCAGATGCTTGTGACTTACGAGTAGCATTATGGAAATAAGCTGTGGAAATGTTCATCTACTTTAGATTATGATATCATGTGGCGCCTAGACCCAACCATTAAGTAACACAAAGAAGGAATGTAAGCTTCGTGTCATGCGCACATCGTCTATTGAGGGACTCTTCAGTGCAAATTCCTGAGCTAATAATAACTTTAATGGCCATTACCCGCGTTATATAATCCATTTCAAGTATTTTCAACCAAATAGTAATTATAATTAGAATAGCTGGTCATATAAGAACATTTGCATTGATACGGGATTAAACATTGCTGGCAGTCTGCATGCTGGCTAATTGCTTTAATACATGCTACACCACGAAACTTATAATCCGCCGCATGCACAACGAGTCCAAGACTGTTAATTTTGCCTGTCATGCTTTTCATTGGATCTATATCATATTATGCTACGTGATTAATGTCACCAGACAAGTGTTCGTTTCATTGGTAATTTTGTTTTTCATGAGATATATGCACAAGTGGTATACAAGTATACAATATTAATACAAGAAAGAACGAGAAGAAAAATAAAAAAAATAAAAACCAAACAAACAAACAAACAAACAAACACACGAAAAGACACTCAGTCCGACATGTCATCAAGTGATGAACAGCTCTAGTCTGAAACTCAAGTCGCAGCATAATGAATTTAAGAGGGAGTTGAACTCCTCCCTCGTCCACCCAGTAGTGATAAATCCGCTGCTATCTCGAAGGCGGATGAGATCCCTTAATAAGCCACCTATGAAGTTGTGTTCATTTCTTTACACGACCCAGTGTTGATGGTCTATTCAAAAATGTCAATTTTACCCCACTCATGGTCCATTCATTCACCATTCGCCACATCATTAATATTTAAGAACATTGACCTCCGAACTGAACAATTTAAGTAATGATTATTCGCAGCATGCAATTAAGAAGGTCATCGACATCAAACTAATTAGTTTTGTATTGAATTGTATCCTTTGGAGGAAACTGCGCTCGAAAAGAAAATGCAAAAGCCACGAACATAACATTTGGGAATCGCGTGATTATGCGACGTTATTTCTTAGCCATGCAGTTGATCGCTCAGTCGGCAGTCGTCAGCCTCAGTCCCACAGGACCATTAATTGGCGCCCTTGATCCTGCTCTTTCTCACTATGGTGCCTGCTGCAACCATTTCTCCTTCTGTCCAGTCCCCGATGTTGTCAGGCCATTCGATATGCGGAGGTCGATCTCCTCTTCTCACCTGGCGGCTCTTCTTTAATTGCAGCACCACACGCTTTCCTCTCCTTTTCCAATGAATGCACTTTGTCAGTATTGTTCTTTATTTTCCTTTGAACCGACCGAGGCGCTTGCTTCGTTTTGACCTGGATTGAGATATCCCGGTTGATAGAGTAATTATTCATGCGTCACGAGGAGTAAAAAAAACCAAAACGTCTATAAGATATCACAAGCACGTCCACAACAAATCGAGAGGAATACTACTCCAAATAAATCAATCGATGTAATTGAACCCTTCCACAAAGGAACTATACAGAAACTTCCACAATGACCGAAGAAGTGTGTGTATAAACATGGAATAAACAATCTTGTCTTCTCATTATTTCCGCTTGTTCTCTGTGGTCACCTCATAACTCAAGTGACCTATGTGAAGGCTTCTTCCCGTGAGATATATCTTATCTTGATCTGCCCCGTTTTAAATCCTACAAGGGAAAAAAGGGAAAAACGTCTACTTACAAAGCATCCTGCCAAGCTCACACTTATACCACCTGCGATAAACGGTTAACGGATAAATTTATGCCACGTGGAATAAACGGTTTCGGTTGATATAACTTTGTCGCCCATTATAATGAAATTTAATATTATTCCATTTCATTTTACTACTTTTGGCTACTCTATATGGTTTATGGTTCACAATTGCTATGCTATGCATATGTAGACGCGTCTACCAAAGTAAGACACATAAAGACACCATATCAAATTGGATGCCTGGAAACTATACCCACATATCTCTCCGAGTAGTGGATACTGCAAGATCAGATGACCTCTTCAGCTCGTTACCAATGACGATGACATAACATTAGGCTGTAAATTATAAACATCACCATGTCTGACTCAGCTACCTACACACACACACACACACACACACACGTATATATATATATATATATATATATATATATATATATATATATATATATATATATATATATATATATATATATATATATATATATATATATATATATATATATATATATATATATATATATATATATATATATATATATATATATATATATATATATATATATATATATATATATATATATATATATATATATATATATATATATATATATATATATATATATATATATATATATATATATATATAATATATATATATATAT
>KB310970.1:44465-83158 GCA_000328365.1 Capitella teleta
TAGTGTAATACATCTACTGCAATGTATAAACGAATGTGTTGGTCAATGATCAGTGGTTATTCAAAGTTCAAATCTGATTGAGACATTTACGAGGTGTAATACCCGGCTGGAATGTCACAGAATTATTAATACTAAGACATAAATAAGATTGAACCAAGTGTGTTTTCCTAGTATCAATAAGGGACTATAATACTGTTGCATTTTATCATGTGTAGTAGTAAATTCTCATGAAAAGAATGTGCTCGGCTTGTTGTGGTTGTTGTTGTCGTTGTCATTGTTGTTGTTCTGGCATTTTTTACTTTTTCTTTCCTTTTTGGCGACACCTACTTCCTGTATATTAGTCACTGAATCGACACTCGGTGTTAGTTATAAAAATAAGGCCATCTATGTTCTGATGGGAACTTAAAAATTGAATTCAAAGTACCAGTCTTTATCTTCCTTAGCTTCGAGATTCTTACTTCAATATTTGGTTTCCATTTCTGCTCAGAATAGACTTCACTAAATTCGATTATGATGATCGTGCATTGTGAGCCATGCTGCATACATATCCCAATGGGAGTCTGGCAGGTTTACTTTGGCATCACTCAGAAGCGTCTGGCTTGCAACAGTCCGCAGGGAACAGCCACGTGGTCCATTCGGATGTCCAAAATTTGGCAAACTACTCTAATCCAAACGGATACATACAGAGCAGTTGTAAATTATATAACTGTGAAAGGGATATAGGATATAAGTATATCATACCTGAATTCTGGATAAAATGGAAGATATACAAATAAAGGGGGAAAAGAACAATAATACAGAATAAATATAATTCAAAAGGGCATCAGCCTCTGAACAGTTCTAATCAGGGCTCGAAAAAAGACTCAACTACTCGCCAATGCGAGTAAAAATTCTCACTGTCGAGTAAAAATATCAAGAATTGTCGCCAGATGGCGAGTAAAAATTTCGCTCTCCAAATAAAATGTAAAGGGCAGATTCTTTGGTCAACCCCAAGCAAGAGATTTTTGGTCAATCCCCAGTTAAAAAAACTGAAACCTGTGAGCCCATGCAGGCTCCTAATATCATGCAGGCAGTTTGAATTAGCTGACGCCATGTCGACGCCAGATCAGGCGAATTAATTGTGGCGCCGCCGTTGTTTATAGTTTTATACTGCATTCACATCTCTTATAATTAAGTCACATTTTAGGTGCATATAGTATGTTATACTGGTAGTTAGTCTGACTACTATAGTACATGTTGTAGCAGCGGTTGATGAATCATTGCTTCCATCATCCCCTCACTGACACGAAATTTGGAACCGAAAGTTGATTCCAACTCATGCTCTAATATGTTGACACGGTTTAGTTAACGCTCGAGTTAACCATTTTTTATAATTGTTTTTGAAGATTCCCGCAAAGGGTCGATCAAAGGATTTGCGGCGTCAACAAGTATGTGCGTTTTCGTTTGTAATTTTCATTTTTGGCGGTGTTGGCTCACCTTATTCAGACTGGACACGTGGCCATTACAACATACCAGCATAACCCAGTAAAGGGAAACTCACTTTTTTAGTGATAGTACTGAATGCTTTTGACGCATTACTCATTAGATAAAGGTGCGCTATATGGCAGCTAGTGCATTGTCACATACGATCGACATAAATTAAAAGTGATTGAGAAAGTGACATAGAATGTACCAAGAACCTACACGTATAAAATAATTGCGTTTTATGCTATATTTTATATCAGAATTTCTGGCGAGTAAAACTATATTTTGGCGAGTAAAAATTCCCTGTTTACTCGCCACATGGCGAGTAAACCTTTTCTCTTATTTCGAGCCCTGGTTCTAATTCTTTGGGGATTTCAAAAATATCAATACGTATAGCACCGACGTTTAGCTTACCTTTCATAGATTCTACCCGACCTGCTTTGGTGCCATTTTCTGTCATTCTTCTTGGATAAATTGCAGGCTTTGAGCTTATTGCATCGATGTCTATTCAGTGTGGCCACCTCAATGCTTAGGAATGACCTTGCAGAGAGCAATGATTAGAGCTCCTACTATTGACTGATTACGAATAATCAATCAAATGAATGAAGTATCATACGAGGTCAGTGCCCTTCAGCTCTCTTCTCTTGCGGCATCTCACATACATGCGACCCTCGTTAAATGTGACCATTAATATCGTTTATATGGCAGATCAGCTTTTGACACATGACAGATGGTTATTTCCGTCATATTTGGCTTGTCAGAAAAGCGGAGAAGTTGTGTATTTCTGAGGTGCTCATTAAATACGCACTTGACGTATGGGGCCTTGGCTTGCAATTGTGACACATCAAACGGTTTTTGACACATAAAATTCACTTTTGGTCATTCTATTTGGTGTACCGAGTCTGGATCTGGGTATTGGTGTATGGCTATATCATATATGCCGACATTGGACTCATTGAATGACAAAAATAAGAACGTACAGGCATAGGATTAAATGATGGGCCCATAACGATACCTTGTTAGTGCGGATTGCTTCTTGGTTGGTTACGTCAGTTTATGGGGCGAAATGAACCGTCAGGTAATTGCCAATCTACCTGCATAGGACATCTAGACAGATTTTTTTTTTCTTGCTGTCATTACCAATTTAATGAATAAGCATAATTTATGCCAAACACGGGTTGAAGTCTTTTGCGAGTGCTCAAGCCAAATATTAATCAGTTCAAAAGTACGATCTCCAGGCGTGTCTAGGCACCTATTAGTCTAATTACAAGGAAAGCATTGAAGGCAGCGCGCCCATTGTCAGGTGTATGACTGGGGCAGGTGATCTATGTAAGCTGGAGCCGTGTTTGTACTTAGTATGCATTGTATACATATGAATACAAAACCTCTCCAAGCATGATCAACCAATCTCAATGGATCTCGAGGCTCGGAACATTAATCACCACAAACAGCTCACCTGACTCTTCTTATGTTCTCATTACAATTTATTATTAAATGATTATTCATGACTGATCAACCCATGCTACACCTGCTAAAAACCTCTACGTTTCCTATCATTATGAATAACATACCACTCGATTCACATCAGCGGAATTACCGTAATACATGGGTCCAAAATAGGGCCACGCTGCAACTCAACCTCAAAGCAGCCTCAGTTAAGAACTAAACTAATCGTGTTTGCTTTGTATAATTTAGCCAACAAAGCGAACTAATTTATTGTTGTTCACAATCACTGTCAAGTCCTGACAGACATAAGAGTAGAGCGTCCTTCGGGTAAGTGTCGTATAGGGTGCTAAGGGGGCTGAATTGATGGCCCGGGGATCCAGTGGGCTCTGTACGCTTACTTATCACCTCACGCCCTGCTACTCTCATGCATGGGACAATACTCTGTAAACAATGCTCGCTGTATGCGTGTCACGTACCTAATATAATTAGGGGTGATTAAGCCCTGCACCCACTCTTCTGTTTGGATGGTTCACGCTCCCCACGAATGCCATCGACCTTCGACATCAGTAATGCCCTCAATGATGGGGTCCTCTTAGTGTGATATGGCCCCCGAGGGGTAGCTGTAGTGCATTACGCGCTGACTAGATAATAATGATTTCAGGACCTCTGTGAGTATATTGGATTCTGTTCTATTCTCTGGATTTCCTAAACGTGGTCAACATTTTCCCCTGGTCTCCGATGGATTCAGACAACTTGTTATTGCATTGGTCTTCACGGCAGAAAAGCTGCTTGTCAGTTTGATTCATGATGTAAACGCGATTGTGGCCTAATCCTGCGGGTAATACTCCAAGCATACAGCGATACATCAACATCAAGACCCTTCGTGGACTTCGTTTCATGTCACCCAGATCACAGATTAGAGACCGGGGAATTATTATCTGATACGATCTTGGTTCACGGCGCCAAAGCAATCGGCGTTTCATAATAATCATATCAATGTAATTTCTTCATATCGTTTCTTGCGCAACAAAATTATAATTAAATATGTTTTCTGGGACACGCATTTTTTTGTCTCTTGCTATATTTTACTGTGAATAATTTACCCTCATATCATTAGGGCATTAATCACCGTATTCTTGGGATACTGAGAGTAATTCAGTCGGTTTGCGCCGGATTTCAATTCTATTTAGCCTGGGATGGCCGAGGTCCAGAGTTCGAGTCCCGGTCGCCCCACAAGACGTTAAGATTATGAGTTATAATTTGTTTTAATTCCTTGGTGACACTACATACATGCCCAACTGCACAACATTTGCATAATGTCGTATGGTTACATGTAGAATAAAGTCATACTGGGATATACTCCAATCTGTGTGAAAGATAAAAAAAAAAGACATAAAAAAGACCTGGGCGATTATGAAAGAAGTTATTGGTTTGCCAAAAAAAGTACTATTAGCAAATTATTTATGATTGACGAACAAATAAAAAGTAATAAACAACTCATTGCTGATTCGCTGAATTCCTATTTTGTGATTGTGGGAAGCACACTGGACTCACAAATTCCCAGGAAAGCCATTGCCTTATAGATTTCTGTGGTCAAGCTAACAATACCAGTATCATCTTAGCTCCGATAGTTGCTGAATAAATTTCGGATTGTATAAAGCACTTGAAAGATGGCAGTCCAGGGCATGATCAAATTTAACCAGAAATTATCAAATACAGCCTAAATCCTCTAACTTACATCTTCAATTTATCCATTGAGCAAGGGCATGTACAGAGTGCTCTGAAAAAAACCAACATCACCCTTGTTTTTAAATCTGGAGACCCCTAATATTCTAACAACTATCGCCAATTTCAGTTCTCCCCACATTTAATAAAATACTCGAGGGGTTAATTTTCAATAGACTTTATAAGTTTATTGAAGATAATAACATACTATCTGACTGCCAGTATGGATTTCGTCCGGGCTTCTCTACTGAGATGGCTCTCATTGACGCCACTGAACACATCTCCAAATACTTGGACAAAATTCTACTGTTACAGAAGAGAGTGATGCAAATTATTCACAATGAGACTTATAGAGCTCATACTGTCGCTCTTTTCTCAATCAAAAATTTTGAAAATATCGGATTTATATACTTACTTCACAGCAGTATATGTGTACAAAAGTAAGAGAGGACTGCTACCAGCAAAACTTTCGAGTCGCTTGGGATTCTGTGGTGAGGTCTGCCGCATATCACGCTCAGCCACTCAGCACTTGGTTCGATTACGGCTGTGTAGAACTCAACTGAGACAAAATACTATTTATATACCAATGCTGTAAAATATTTTATGAGTTCTTTTGTCCCTTGAAGTTGCAAGACTACAACACCATATTCTTACTAAAAAAAATTCTTAAAAAACATTCTTGTATTATATTCTATAAATACATATGCTGCGTATCATTGCTTAATGTTTATGGCAGCATATAGAGGCACTTTGGCGCCCGCAAAACGCAGTCGAGTGTTGGCAGAGCCCTAAAACCACAATTGCCATTATACCAAATTGTCACAGTAGCCTCATAAGAACATTCCTCCATCTCCAGTGAACACTGTGTAATGTATCAATTTAAGGCTAATTTTCTTCATAATATAAATGTATGTCTCTGTCGAGTGACAACATTTTTGATGTACCCATATGTTTATGCATAAGTGAGGATAATAATATCACTCCATTTCAATGATTTGATCAAATTCATATTTCTGAAGAAAAGAAAAAAGAAAAACAAATCTCACTATAGTTGTGTTTTTTTGGGGGAAAAATTAAAAATTGTACCCGAATCGTCATGTTGCATTAAATTTTGGCGAAAAGTAAGACACCATAAAAGGATTGCCGACACGCTTTTATGGGACTTTAAGACCTACTTTGGATTCAAGGATTTCAATAAAACTTGGTGCATAATGCAAATTTACAAGAAAATGTGTGTGACAATCACTTGTGTAATTCACTTGTTTTCCAGTTTTTATTAATATTTAATAACACGAAGGAACATAGATGTGGGACAGCCTGCGTTTTAAATCGGTGCTTTCCAAGTATTTGATATCTGACAGTGATGGATGCGCTTGCTTCCCGCTTTTCGCTTCTCAACAAACTTCTGACCCCCCAGTATTCACTAATTGCCTCTTGGCCTTCTGACTTCTCAGTATTTGCTGATTGCCTCTTGGGAGATGGAAGCAATCCCGTGCACGCGCTCCCCCAGGGTCTACACACATAGGCAGAGTTTATATAATCACAACTATATACATATTATGCTATACAATGAAACATCGTGTAAAGTAAGTAAATGCACCCATGTAATCTTAAAAGCGTTTGTTTATGTTCTCCTTTCTCTGCACTCACATAATCTGCCTTGTATAGCATGTATTGACGCAAATGATATTTTATAAATTTTTTTTACAAGCTGTGATATTTTTTATAATTGATACTTTGCCGTATATGTTCTTTTCTCACATTGATCAGTCACTGCGTTCATATCCTTATGATCCGATCTTCTTATATATTAAAACAAATTCCTTTTGAGTTGTGTTTTCGCCGATCCTTATGCAAATATCAGTTTTTCCATTAAACAAACCATCGTAGTTCTTTTGCTCTCATACAGATTTCAAGCTCTTCTCCGGATGATTGCATGCTTGGGTTGTGATAGAATGTACTTACACTCGGTGAAAATACCCTTCGTGTACCTGTAACATTTTGCAAAGAGGAAACAAACACAGGTGCAATAACTATAATTTATATATCACTGCACTCAATTTTATATGAAATCTCTGTGTGAGGTGTATTTCAACGGGGACTTTGAGGTTTCTCTGTGACATGGTGCTTGTTGTAGCTTTGTGGCATGAGTACCTGGATAAGAGCAAGGAATCAGAATTAAATTAGGTGTCAGTCAAGGAAATGACCATCGAGCGTTCCTAGATCTCTCAGCGAGGTAAAAATAGATCACCAAGAGTCTTTGGATTCTTTTTGGAGGTTGCTCCGCCATGCTTCAATTTTCTGGTGCACACCCTTCATCCAAGGAGAAGAAAATGCATCTCTTCCATTACTTCGGAGTTGACGCGCTGGGCATCATGGGCCACCATGTTCCCTGTCCCTCTGTCAGCGCAGACTCCCTCCCATTCCTTGCACCGCTTCCTTACCATTTTTACACCATAAGAATTACCCCATTAGTAGTTTATATTAATAATGACATGTGATGATCGATACCTGTAGCTATGCAAACAGCTTGATCTCATGAGCTGTTGACGATATAAATGTGACAGCGTCCTGCAGATTATCATAGTTTCTTCTCGGCCTTCCCTCATGTCTAAGGATCCGCTGCAGATGGTAGACACTGCTGACAATACCGTGTTCCTGAGCCAAAGATTCTGTAATTATCTTGTGGGACATTCCTAGCTCATAGTATGCCTTAATTAATCAGATCCAATCTCGTTTGATCTTACATAACTATGCTTAAACTTCAACTCCACAGCTGTTGTTCTGTACACGTGTGGCACGATTCACTCACGTTTGCACTTGCAACGTTTTCAGCACTATAGTACGGCGTGCGATCTGTCTCAATAGAGTAGGGAGCTCCATTCCACAATGCGTGCGCACGCCATCCACGATGGGTTCGCACTCAATCTACACTGCGTGCGCACGTAATCCACATATTCAAATTTATTTTGTCATGTCGTCTCAAGGGCTCCGTATTGATGCGCCTATGAGGAAAATATCAAAGATAATTACTGATTATAGTCTAAAATCGATTATGAAGTATCGCGTAATTTAAAAATGTGCGCATTTTGACGAAATGCGACCCCTGCTTCACTGAAATTTTTGTGAGAGCCGATCATGTGACTTTCTAGGAAATTCAGCCATTGCTATTTTCATTAGAAAAGCTAACCTATATACAAGCCAAATTTCAACTTTTTATGTTCACGCGTTCTATGTTAAGCCGAGAACATTTCGAACAACCCTCGTACTAGCAATAATACGGAATTTATAGTCTGATTGGATTTCTTTGGTTTATATTGCAGGATTTCAGGGAATCGAGTCTGATACCGACCACAACTGCAGGGTGATTGAAACAAACAGGGAATCAACACAGACGTTCCACGAAGGCTTCCTTTGTTTGGTCCATTTCTCTTCTTGATATACTTCAGGGATTCAATTAAATGTTTGGATAATTTCTCAGTAGTGCACCAAGCAGACGACAAAACTCTTCTAACAATAGTTAAAACACTGCCTACACACTCAATTCCGAAACAATATCAAACATCACTCAAATATACACTCATTTACTTGCCAATAAGCTTACACTAAATGCATTAAGTGTTTAATCGACAAAGTTCATGGTCTCTCATACACCACAGCGGCATAATTATTCTGCTACCAAATTTACAAAAAGAAAACATCCCTATATGCATGCCATAATTTTGACCGACACTTATGACTTAAGTTTGGATATCTATCAGAGATGTCCTGCCACACTGTGATCGTCTTAATGATATTGCTACAATCGTATAAATCACTAAATTTCACTAAATTTCCTGTTCTACAGGTTTTTTTTCTACGAAACAAAGCTTAGTAGATAATTATATGCATCAAACAATTATATTTATATTTGATATTTTGCACTGAACGACATATGTAGCCTGATTTGAGATGAATGCCTGCACTGTTTCAAATAAGTACTGAATGGCCCAATAATTTTGGTCTTGACATTTTCATATCCGATGTGATCTCATTCGCAGATTGAGATAAAAGACATTCCTGACTGGTTGACATTGCGATACATGGGTCGTTTAATATTTCCGTGGCCCAAAGGGGAAAGGAGATTTCGGGTGAAAATGAAAATTCTACACGTGACAATAGGGTGGATATCTATTGTAATTTTCCATACAGGCAATTCCCTTATTATAGTTCTTTGCAAATACTGTGCGCAGTGTATTTTGGTATAGCCAAGAACAATATGATTGTATCATAATAAAGCGTTATTTACTACAAGGTCCACAGATCTCGTATGCCGCTAAATGGCGACCTTTCTTTCCACTTCCTTCGGAAATTACGGACTAACGTTTTGACTGTAATGCACTCAAAAACTGAAGAAACAAATCGCTCATAAAAAATCACAATGCATGTTCTAGTTGTTCAAACTGTGTTTGTCAATCTCCTGACTCGAATAGAATATTGACGCATAGTGCCGACCAATTATTGAAACACAAATGAGCGTCCGTGGTAGTCCGTGATGTTCTGTGAAAATTAATACTTGCTATATTAACCTGGAAGGCAAACCAAGATACAGGCCGAAACAGGAGTATAACTCGTTCTATTTCATTGAGTTCACGTATTATCATATCCACAAAATGTCACATGCATCACATGTACGCCGGTGAGGAAAATGGGGGACTTTTGATTGCTTCTTTGAGACAGATGATAGATGAACAGTTTATATTCCGAGGGAGAGCGGACGACAGCGCACACTTGGTGTGCATGGGGATGCCACGGATGACGAAGGCGGGATTACGGGTGCGATGTGCGTGATCAAAGTAATGAAGTCTGAGGTTGCTCATATGTCCAGGACAGTGTCCGAATGACGAAACTCCAACAATGGTGGAGACTGGCTAGCATTGGAGTGTAAAGAATACAATAATGAACACTACGGTAGGGAATATGTAAGGGGATGGTTGGTGATGAATGTAACTCATTGCAAGCCCTTTAATCAATAACAGTAGTCAGTCCATCAGAAAGCATATCATGCATATGGAGATATACACTGAATTGAGAACTGAGAACGCGGATATCAAATTAATGAAGCGAATTTACACCAAATTTCCTCGCTCCAATCTCCAATTTCCCTGAGCCGGGACTTCTTGCGACATCCACTCAGCCTATGGTGTAATATATTGTAGTGCAATTGTGAATGCAAGGAATAGGCCCAGTCATGATGCAAACAAGTCATTCGTGTCCCTCTAGAGCTCAAGCGAAGCTGACGAGACCACGATTGACCAAGAATACCGCAATTGCCATTCAGATCAGGCGGAGATCTAATCTTACGAATAGATGGCTTTCTGAATGCTTCGATTTCAGGCCCAGTATCGTCTATTTCCTCTGCCAGAGGAGGGCTGTCTTTTGAAGAGAATGATGATTGATATGGACTGACATTCGATCATTAATGGACATTGCCGATTGACAGGGCCGTTTATTGTTCTTATTTATTTGTTTATGATTGATGGCATTCGAGGTGTCAGGTGGCAGATTGATGTGATTATATTGGTTTTGATACGATCTGACAATATTCGCTAGTAATAATTATTATAACGAGGGTTGTTTAAATAGTTATCGGCTTAATTCAGAAAGCGTTGACAAAGGAAGCTGAAATATAGCCCGAGTACAAGTCAGCTTGTATTACATACAAGAACATCTGAGCTTCTTAACCCCAGTTCCTGGAAATAATTGAAGACTTAAAATAAGAACTCATTATATTCCGTAAAATACAATTAATCAATTTAATTATCTGACCTATTTGCAGCACAAAAAGGTCTTTTTCGGACACAGCAATTGATCACCACTTTGCTCCACCGCGTCCCATTTGGTTGCAGGAGCACGTTTCCACTTGATACATAGAGGCTATTCAAGTGGAATACTACACTATTGTGAAGCTCGTCTGTAAATACTATTAACACAAAGATATGTGATATAGCAGATCAACATTTCTTGTGCACTAGCTGAACTCAGTCGCTGATCCCAGGGCTCGAAAAAATGTACAGGTAAATTCACGTAAGCCCCGCCAGGTGTAGGGCCTGCATACTACCACCATAAAGCATGTTTATAATCGGACGGAGGCACGAAGACGTTCTACTGTCCGTTTTGAACTTGGGACCCAGCTCACAGTGGGGATACGGATGACAGAGAATGTCCGGCTTAGCATTTGCATATTTCCTCGCGTATTTCTTCATGGCTCGCGTGTTAATGAGGTGGTTGGTATCGTCGATACCAGCCACCTCATTAACATGCGAGCCACGAGGAAATACGCCAGCTGGCTGTCTTCATATATAAGGTCATTTGTAATATCAGAGACACCATTTATTGTGTGCTTCTTCACCGACCCCGACAGCATAATCGCATTTAGATCAGGCGATAAGATCTCACAATCTCTGAGCTACGATTGGGTCTCAATATCGTGTAACGTACACTGTGTGATTACAATAGAACAGCATGATGTGTTTCTGGTTTCTCTTTGCGTCTACTGTCTGACAGTCCACACTTTTGGCTCAGAATTTCTGCCTGCAAATCCTCCTCGAACCACCAATCACATTTCATGGGCTTAGGGCTGAACGTGAGAATCCTATGATATTCAAAATAGTGATCCCAGCAATCCATGGCCTATTGCCGTTATCCGTGGATGTTATACGATGATGTCATCTTAGAAAAAAAGGCAGAAATGGATTTAAGCACCCAATTATTGCTTACTTTTTATATAAACACAATACTCATGCATGCAGATGCAAATGATAATTGCATCAACCAATGATTACGATTTTTTCTACGGACAAATGTCACGTTAGCATGGTATGCATATTATACTTTTCACGAGAGTTTAGGACTAAAAGAAGCATTGCAATACGTGGTTTCTCAACAACAGTTTAAACTTGATAATCTAATTGCAAACTTTGTTGCTGCGAATGATCGGTGGTTGCTGGATAACCAAATGAGGTTGGTCATAGCTGAATGCCCTCGATTTCCATTTCATTCCACAAATTGGAAGCATTTATCACATCTCGGCACTGATAAATGGTAGGTCACCGACTCCGGGGCGGGTTCTGGGGTAATGCAAGTTTTATATCAAGTTCTTCTCCTTGTATTCGATCACCATTTATCTGTGACAGGTTTTCGATTCACCAGGGTAGAATCAGCACTGCTTTATCATTTTAATTGCGGTGTTGTTTTATGAAATATATTTAAATTAATATAGGAAAAGATAATATATATATATATATATATATATATATCCAAAAACAAGAAGAGAAATTTGAATTCGCGTCTTTCTTTTTTCGTCGCTGTGGAAAAAACACATCATGGAATTTTTTTGTAGAATTTCTAGTATGTAATAGGAGGCACAATTTCTCGTAATAAATAACGATGGAAATAGTGTATTAGTACGAAAATGACCAGTAAATATGCTGAATGCGCATCAATTATGCGTTTTTATTGAGGTAGTAATAAGCGACCATTTCCACTGAAGCCCCCCCCCCCCCTTCATTGTCGTCGTTCATTAAGAGTGCGCGTGGGATGTGAGCAAACGAGCAGAATGCGTGATGTCCAGGGCACGACGAGGATGAGAGAAACTGTGAAGGCGAGATTCAGAATATTGCCACGAGACCTAAAAGCAAATGAGCTGTCATTAAACGGCTATGGAGTCCTGTGTATTATAGAAATAATTTTTGCCAAATGTACTATATTTAAGTAACTGGCGTATAAACACGCATGTGTTCAAGGCGATGTTTTTAGCTGGCATTCCTGAGCGAGCCTCCTGCATTATTTCTATTCATGAGTCTCCAATTGCCATGGTGATTCCGTGAAGCACTGTGACTTTCACTTGACCACCAAGTACGGGATGTGTTTTGATGAATGCATGCAGCGTTCACTTCCAGGGTCACTTGTCAAACCGAAAAAGTCTTCGAGTGTGTGTTTTGACAAGACATAATGATACAGTACTTGATAAAAGCAACATTGAGACAACATTTAACTGCTCTCTTTTATTTTCTATTTTTCCTAGTATTCAGTTTCCTCCCTCAAGTAAAATTAATTTATAAAGGAAACATAGCAATTATTTATGCTACATCCTAGAGTGCAGACAAGAATAATCAGTTTTAATCAACTAATACCGTGCAACATGAACCATAATTATTTGTGTGAGTCCCGAATGTCAACAAATTTGCATTATAATCTTTTCTACTGAGAGGTTATTGACATTAATCATAAAGGAATCATAAATATGAGCCCCCCCCCCGGGGAGAAAATCATTAAAAAAACAATATGATAATATAATAATAAAAATAATAAAAATAATAATAATAATAATAATAATAATAATAATAATAATAATAATAATAATAATAATAATAATAATAATAATAATAATAATAATAATAATAATAATAATAATAATAATAATAATAATAATAATTTACGCAAATAATTGCGTTAGTTACCATCAAGACCTTGAAATTGAAGCTAATTTATTAAAACTCCCGATTTAGTCAGATGTATATGCTAGGAGGAGCACTGAATAGATCAGTGGGTTAAACCGGCTGGTTGCAATCCTATGCCGACCGTGGGGGTCGAGGTCCCGGGTTCGAGACCCGATCAAGCCACGGGCGTTATGATTGTGAATTACAATTGTGTTTCTAGAGTGACTCTGCAGTGCTGCCCAACTGCGTAACAAGGCTGGGCGCTGTGTACTACTGTCTATGGTGGTATGCAGGATAAAGAACCCTTGGGATTTATCGATAAGAGTAAGGGGAAACCCCGGTTCCAGGTCTTCTGTTCTGGCGCCCGTATCATCCGATTGGTTTGGGTGGAGCCGTAAAACCCCAATCACTCACTCACTCACTCACTCACTGTATATGTTAGGAGTTTACTATGTAAATGTCAATGCAACAATTTGCATAACAACTGAGATATATTGAGATAACTATAACATATATTAATTCTGTAATAACATGAATCGATTCCGATTCCCGCTTCGTAAAACAGAAAAAACGTCACCAATAGAAGTAAATTTTGGTTTGAAAAGAGTATATATATCCTCATTTCTGATGCTAATAGTCATAACGTGTGATGAAATGATTTGCAGATGCGCGTTTGGTATACCATAATGGTTGACCTAAATATCTAGTAAAATAGTACATTAAATGTACTATTTTACTAGATATTTAGGTCAACCAAATTGATTAATCAAGTAATTTTCATAAGCAAATTTTGCTTATGAAAATTACTTGATTAATCAATTTATGGTATAAAATGATGAATTCAACAACTCAGGTTATCAATTTGATGCGTTTGAAGTACTAAAAACTTCTCTGCAGATATACACGATCGCACCATGTAATGGGTGATAATAGGGAGCTCTATTTTGCTCTATTATGCTCTATTTCGTTGTTTCGTCGGACCCGCTGTGGTGTTACAGTGCGCAGGCGTATTGACATGAATTTCACGATTCTGATTGGAAGAAAATTCAACAAAGTTGGTCTGCCCAATCACTAGTCGAAAACGCCAACCAAAAACGTGCGATCGAAGTAGGGTACGTATATACAAATTTTGCTTGCAAAGATCATTCCATCAACTTTTCTATTTCTGTTCCCTTTTAAATTTGCATAAAATTACATGCGATTAAACTGCTATTACTATGATAAGATGAGTGTTGAGTGAACTTAGTAAGATCGCTGACCCTCGCTTTAACTAGTGAGAGATCGGATTAACTCAGCAAATGTATTCAAACAACGTATACGTGTCTTCATTCTCATTACTCGGTAACCTTGGAACCAACGCCAAAGTGATATACACATAAATATAGGGTACGGAATGCATTATTTTCTATTATTTTTAAAGGGCAAGTCAAGTATAACTTTAATTATGTGTTTTAGGCCAATGACCTGTAGGGAAAAAGTGATATGATTGGTAAGCTTGTCAAATTAATGTCTGATGAGTGATGATACCTCGAAGGAAGGAACATTTTCATTCATCACACAACAACAAATTCAAAGCATGTGTTTGCGGAGCACCAGGAAATTAAGAAAGGGGGAAAGGGCTTCACGAGGAGGAAATGAGGAAGATGGGCACGAGGGCCAACTCAATAAGCTCCACTCGATCTGTCGAGAGGGGGGGGGGCTAAGTTGTACTGCTAAGGACATTTACGTCTGCTACTTACTAAACAAGAAAAGAATCATCTTTATCTCTATTTATTAGAGCAATACTAGTTAGAATAGAATGATTTGAGATAAGGCAAAGAGTAATCGTGCCATCGCATTTGAATAATGTGATTATGGCCAATCTGCAATGGAATGGGGAATTGGCGAATTTTGGATTTTTCGATCAGTTGATAATGAAACGGCAGAACCTTGGTGATTTCGTTCCAACACAATTCTGATTTCCGTCACCAACCCATCGTTAATAAATAATCGACTGGTATTCATCATGTATCCAAAAATTCTAATTTTCTAGTACAAGGGATACCCACAGCTGATAAAGACACCACCAAAGTCATAAAACAAAATTATTGACAAACCACTCCCGCGTATGTAAATGCTTCAGTTCTGAGCTAATACTAGGTAAGACGCCCTGCAGCTTTTTCTGGATGCAACAGGTTCTTGCATAATTTTTTGCTAGCAATTACGATTGGATCTCCGTTAGGTCCCGAGGCTTCAGATCCGGTGGCATTCGGGTTATTTACCGCGTAATTACTTCCAGGTGAAAGGTCACGGTGGCAGCAAAGGCTGTCCTGTAGGTCATTGACTGGTTGTCAGTGAGTCCCACGCCTAGTTGTTGTGTATGGGCATGACGTCCTTGTGGCTGGCGGGAAGTATTCACTGCAGGAGGTCACCGGGTGCATTTGCCTGAGATCCTGACAGCGTAAATATGCACTAAACTTGTTGTTGTCTTGCGTTGTGTGTTGTTTCCACCTTCAATCGCATCATTATGCATTCGCGTCACTTGGGAGGAAATGGGCTAAGGACTGTTGGGGAGGAGCTTGTTTAGCTGCGAGACAAAAATGTGTTATTTAGTTGCTGCCTCGCCGGCATGTAACGTTTTTGTTTGTCTCAGAGGCAATTTTAGTTTTGTGGCTCCTCGAACAATGTTTGTTTTCCATGGGGAAAAGATTGATAGATCCCTTGGGATCGTTATTTCATACAAACGTCTATAGATAGTAGAACACAACACCAGGCTTGGCTAAATAGTTATTATTTTGGCAGCATTTTCATTGTGAGGTCACCGAGGATTTGAACTCAATCTCAATTTGTGCGGAACACGATGTCGACCTCCAAGGCAACAGATAATTGTTAGGGGGTTTTAGCTGACTAAGCCACCACCCTCTCTTTCTGTTAAATTGATGAAGACCACCGTCCCTCATCCTCGCAATAGCTGTTACAGAATAACGCCCCCGCAGGAAAAACAGATGTAGTATATTTCTGCGAAACAATTGTTAAAAGAGGAAGCTACGGGCTTCTCTCGGGTGCATTGAATGCGTTGCCTGTCAAGATAGTGTCTCGATCTATATTGATAATGATAAGTTTTGTCTCAATGAAGCAATGTGCTACATATAAGTCAATGATAACAATTGTAGGTCAGAATGCTGTCTCAGGGTACGTACAACGGGAGCATCGGTGAATCCATATTTTAGAGCTTTGTCAAAATATTGTTTTGTTTTATATATACATTCATATTGATTGATGCGTTGTCACCTCCTGAGTAACTACGTGTATTTGGAAGTTAATATGTCGAGCGCTGATCTGAATTGATGAAATAAATATGGTAAAACACATTTTCCTTTGGGGCAAAAATCTATCCAGTTGAGAGTTTCTCTAATTGAAATATTGAATAAAACAACCGATCGATCTCTATTCATGGATTATTTTAGGTGAATGGAGTGAGATTTCTTCGTAGTTTAATTAAACTTGTGAGGTTCCATAGTGCTTTTTGTGAAAACTGGAAAGATAACCTTTCAATCGACGCACCACATTACTTCGCCTTTGAAATATCTCGTGAAAGTGACAAAGCCTCAAAACACCGTTCCGATTCACCGTTTAAGAAAATTCCATTCTTTAACATCATCAGAAACTCATTGTTCACGAGTATTCGAAGATTATCGAAATGAATTATTTCCGCTGAATTACATACTGAAAGCGAAAATTTAACGGTTATTATGCAATGAGCACTCTCTTGATGTCATAGCAACCAAGGCAGCACACATTGTGATCAGTTGCTCGAAATGTATTCTGGATTTGTCACATTCGTCACAGCATAGAATTCACCAAAGGTCTTGCCTTTACACTTGTGCAATAACTGCAAATGCCCAAGGTTCACCCTGAGGCAATGCTGTGATATCCATCTACAAAAGACACCGCATGAAATTGGAAGAAGGGAAACCATTAAAACATGGCTATGGAATAGAAGGGCGGCAAAAATGGGAATCTGAACTTGAAGGTATCTTGACATTTGTCTGAGGAGGCAGCGAAAAGCCCCACGGTGTAGAAAACTACATAATAATCTAGCTGCATGCTGAGCTACTGCTGAATACCCGTCAGCACTTTGGCGGATTCCTGCTGCTGTGGAGACGCGAAAGGAGGAAAGCCTTCCGTGATGGACAATGTCTTGTTTATATCTATTTCTGGGCTTCAGGTTACACACAAAAGATGTCATGGAACCAGCGCATTTAACAGCACAATGAGAGATACATCGAGATCAACCATATGACATGAGTGCTTGGAAATTAGATAGCAATATATTTCCTACATCTTCTATCCCAGTCACCGTAGCTTCCCTTGCAAGCATGTATGCCAAATCGCGAGTAATAAGACACCGTGAGTGAATTGTTTCTGCTCATAAATTTGAAAAGTCGTCGTGATGGATTGGTGACAAGAATAATCATGTCCAGCCATCGGAATGTTTTGCTGAAAGAACTCCACAGTGGCCGGAATCATTCGCTTGATTTCAGCTAAAACCTCCCACAAGAGAGTCGAGATCGGCAGAAGGTCATCCTTGGGTTTATTCAGCCGTGGACATCTTTGCTATTCTGCTCATGTCGCTCTTTGATGGATCGAGGGCTTATTCCCACTTACAGGGATTGCTCAAATCTTCCTAAACTGAACAAATCTGAGCAAATTGGTATTATGGTATATTAATACACGTATAGAAGGCCAAAAGGAATATACACATAAATAATATTATGATCATAATTAGCTCTAATTCCAAACTATAATATTCATTTTGCTGATAATTATAATTATAATTAATGGATTATATTAATTTAGAATTATGATAACCATCATGAAACATTTGTTGTGGAAATTGCAAGCAAGGAATGTCTCCGGTATATAAGTTAATAGCCATATTTGATTTGCATTATTAATTTATCGCTATTTTCTGACTTGCAGCGGTGGTGTTGACTGATCGGTTACCATAGCAACCTACTCTTTGCACTGCTCGTTTCTCATTTAAATACCACGAAAATGAGGTCAGGAAATCCTTACTTTTGGTTGGAATGATTAAATAGGGTGTATATTTTGCGAATTTTGCGTTACATGTGTGGGGGGGCACCGGATAGCTCAATCGGTTTAACCGACTGACCACAATCCTATTCAGACCGTGGGGATCAGGCCACGGGCGTTATGATTGTGATTTATAATTGTAATACGTTATAATTGTAATTCTTCGGTGACTCTACAGTGCTGTCCAACTGCGTAACAAGGCCGGGCGCTGTGTACTACTGTCTATGGTGGTATGCAGGATAAAGAACCCTTGGGATTTATCGATAAGAGTAGGGGGAAACACCTGTCCGGGGCCTTCTGTTCTGGCGTTCGTATCATCCGATTGGTTTTGGTTTTGGTGGTGCCGTAAAACCCCATCACGCACGCACGCACGCACGCACGCACGCACGCACGCGCGCACGCACGCACGCACGCACGCACGCACGCACGCACGCACGCACGCACGCACGCACACTCACGCGTTACATGTGTATCAATCATATAAATTTCCATCCAAATTATACTATTGAAAACAACTTTGTTTCTGAATGATATTGATTGATGATTATATTCCTTTACTGATACGATAATTGATTGTATCCGAATAATATATTATGTATATCTATGCCAAACTTTGAAAAAAACAAAAAAACAAACAAACAAAAAACAAACAAAAAACACCGAATACTGCCTGCCATACATGGCTTGACAAGTTGATATATCCGGACTCATCCCGTGAATATACTTGAGGTTTTGACAATGCAAACTTTTTCGGAATAAGAAGGAACTTACTAACGTGTTCCGAGATGGTAATTAGGCAGGAGTGTCTTTCTTTAAAGAGGACTTCTATTCATTTCGAAACCTTTTTACATCGGTTCTGTGGGCTTTATTGAGTGACGAGAGACCGTTTTTGAAAAATTTGGTCAACTGTGAATGATATTCAAGACAAATTAAAATACGAATTTCCTGCTCAGGCAGAATAGCTTGAAACGAGATGAGTGCGAGATTTCTTTTATGAGAACTGCTGAAAGATCTGCTCACTCGACGGCTTCCATTGTTAACAATAGGAGAATTAATTTTATGCCGTCATGGCGGTATGGAATCAAACGCGAGAAGAACACGAGATTATTTTAAACCTCTCAAAACCGATGTATCTAGTAATTAGCCCACAGCAAGCGTATATATTATAGTCTAAATATTTGTCAGTCACAAGGCGTATTTGTCTTTTGGGATGCATCCTCTATCATCCGTTAATGGTTCAAAACAACCAGAGGTCCTCTTTAAGAACTAAGGGTTGTGGATGTCTTCGATTTTCCGTTTGCAAGTTCCCGGGCTCTTTCAATGCGAGCACGCTAACCACTCGGCCACGATCTCTCTTTTTTGTTGATGTCAGTCAACTGTGAAATCGACATGGCGTGTTTAATTGAGAGAGGGTCGGAGAAAAAAAGAACACCGTGCAAAGCCATACAAAGCTTTATTGGAACGGTTGTGGACTCCCTGGGCCTCAATGCAATCCTCCTAGTAAATACACCTTGTTCGCTGACTGTGGATAAGGTTTGTGACCCAAGGCTGGGACATTGGTTCCCATTCTTCGTGGATAACGGAATCAAATAATTTCTCGTTGGTGGAGCTCTACTTGACTCGCCGGCCAAAGTCAAAATACTCATTTCTGTTAGGATTTGTCTGTGAACGCAATTGGTAGACCATCAAAATTTCTAAGGATCAGTTTACTATCCTATAATACTCCCATTTATTGCGCTGTAGATGAATAATAACGTATTCATAATTGCACTACTGTTGACGTAACATAAAAAAACACAATATTTAGCATCCTGACTAAGCGACGTGCGTCATTAGAAATAAAAGGACCTCCACTCCGCCCTTCCGTTGAACAATGTTAAACCCATTGAAGACAAATTTACAGAGAACACAAAATTGTATGGACATCTCTGACGGCAATGATTTGTGTTCTGGCTATTCAGAATTGACAATTGGGGGACGTAACATTGATGATAAAGGAAATTTTTTCTACGGATTTTAGCTTCCAATAACCAAGGGAATAAAATAAAGAATGTAATAGTCTTGCCTTCTGGGATTTAGATAAGGACAATTACATCTCGCGGCCTTAACAATGAGCACTGTTTCCGTGCGGGGAAATCTACGTTCTCAGCGATTTTGTCAACTGCATTAGTGTTTGATGAATCACGTCACTTTCCATAGACGATCATTGCACATTCATCAATCATAACTTGCGAGTGTAAAACATCCCTATTCTGTCGCTGGGATCACGGTCTGGCTGTGGATTGAGTTAGATTTTAATTCCATCAAGATTTACTCCCCAGTAGCATTATCACAATCGGCATCATATATATCATATGATCGGACGTTATGTATTGCACTTTTAACAGAAACCAGTTATAGTAGTCACGTGGCTATGAGTAAATATATATTTTTATATTACGTTGAACAATTTTCCCATGCAACACTGACGCAATCAGTAGATGATCAACTCAGGTTCCATATTGAACAGCCGTAAATATGGCAACAAAAATATTTAAACAGTTTCCTCCTCCTCCTCCTCAGGGTGACAAAAACTAAATCTTGACATCAAAACACAGGTACGATGGTAGAAATAGTGACAAGAGTTCCTCACATTCTGAACACTGACCCCATTGCCAACCTGAACTTCCAAGTGCTTAGTACACGAAGTGACACTATCAATGCGTGATCCATTCAACGTAATTTCGCTCGAGGGCAAAAGCACGAGATGCATCTAACAACACACAATAGACGCGGCACACGCACAAACAAATATAAGTAAATTAATAAAATAAATAAAAATAAAAACACGTGTAGTATAGAGGAAGAGAGATTCTGCGCCGAGGCAATGCTGTAAACCAGTTAGAAAGACAAACGAAGGTCAGGAATTGGCTGCTGTCCGGGTATTTATTCTGACATTTACCTTTGATATAAGCTTCGATGAGAGCTCATTCAAATGGCAGCTATTATACTCGCTTCATAGCTGCCAAAGAGCCAATTTCACGCATTTTAGAGAACGTGACATTCAGCTTGTTCACCTTTCAGTGTCTAGACCTACGGGGTCTTGAAATAGAGGCGCCATTCTCTGTAAAGCAGCCCTCTGAAGCACCTCGTTTCTCTTGCCTCAACGGTCTTCAAATCGCACGCTTCTCCAGTGTCCGGATAATTTTACTGCCCGAGCTTGATTTTACAAAAACGTTTGTACTGGTAGCTGAGAGAAAACTGCGATTTTCTCAGCTTTTTGCTTGCAAAGTTGTGAATTTCACTAAAGTATGTGTTGTTCAGAGCTATATTTCAGTTGAATCTCATATCGGTGGATTCACAATAAAACGACCTATCCTAATATGTAAAATATGTAGCTATGCGTGCGTTCATATAGAAAAGACGGAGCGGTAAAGTCGAGGCTTTTTGAGTAAAATACGAGGCGGTGAAGCGGTATGGGCCCGAAAATGCTGTGGCGGTGAACGTCCGTGAGTACGTGATGGGGTTTTACGGCTCCGCCCAACCCATTCGGGTGATACGGGCACCAGAACAGAAGGCCCGGGACCGTGGTTTCCTTCTACTCTTTTCGATAAATCCTAAGGGTTCTTTTTCTTGCATACCACCATAGACAGTATTACACAGCGCCCGGCCTTGTTACGCAATAGGGCAGCACTGCGGAGTCACCAAAGAATTACAATAATAATAATAATAATAATAATAATAATAATAATAATAATAATAATAATAATAATAATAATAATAATAATAATAATAATAATAATTCACAATCATAACGCCCGTGGTCTGATCAGTTCTCGAAACCGGGACCTCCACCCCCACGGTCGACATATTATTGTAGTCAGTCTGTTAAACCGATTGAGCTATTCGGTGCCCCTCTGTGGCGGTGAATGTGTTAATATAACAAAACAAATAAAGGATCTAGGATGGAAATCTGAGGGACACCACAAGAAATTAAATCAGTACAGCCATTAGAAGTACAGTCATTAAAAATTACCCTTTGTTGACGACCCGATTAATTAGTTAGTGAAATAACGATGAGGGGTGCCGCGGATTTTATACCTCAAAAGCTTGGAGAGAAGAATTTTATGTTGTATGATGTCGAATGCCTTCTGAAAGTCAAACAGAACACATATGCTGACTTCGCCCTACTCAAATGCTCTGCTTATTCTGTCAACTACTGATACCAGTGCTTGGATTGTGTTTCTGCCTGGTTGGAAGCCAAACTGATCGTACAATCTTTTGTGGACTAGTTTCTCCAAAATTTTTTAGAACACAGGTAAGAGAGAAATGGGTGCGTACGTAGTTGCAAATTTACTTCGGAAACCTTTCTTGAACAATGGTACAACCCTTGCTATTTTCATTTTACAAGGCACGGTTCTTTCTAAAAACGAGAGGTTTATAATGTGGAGTAAAAAAAGAAATCAATAGCTTAACTAATTGCACATAAAATAATAAAATTCCACTAATTTTTCAGACCAACAAAAGCAATGCATGTAGACAAGCAGTGTTATGAACCAAATGGCATGAAAAGCCAATACAAATTATTTTAGGGTTCGGCAGTGCTGTTATAGTAGTACAATCAATCATTAATGTAGGATTAAAACTAGGTAAATAGACCTATCATAAATATACATGTAGCTTGCAACCATTGATCCACTTATGATTGGATGTTTTACATTAACCCTAGTACGCTTACTGTGCAATGCGCGTCCTATGTCAGTCCGACATATTTTGAGACAACCCCAGTATATGTATTGACATACATACAGTATGGTATAAATCATTAAATTGAATTTAATGAAGCCAACTGAATAAAATCTATTTCCAAGGATAGCTCAGATAGTAAGTATAATTTATAAACAATACTATAAACAAAATAAAAACTTGTACAAATTATAGCTTTTTGTAATACTGAATGTAAAATATTTTGATTGAATCGGCTGAGAGCCTCTGATAGCGTGATCGGCTGATAGCGGCTGGCCGACGGCACCGATCGGCGGCGGCTGGCTAAACGGCCAATCGGCGGCTAGTACATATCGGCGGCGGCTCCGGGGTCTACTGATCGGGGAATACCTGTGCCTCATTAATACGCAAGTATACAAAGAGTGGGCCAAAGATCTATTTACTCCATGTTATAGATTTCAATGCTTTTCAATGGCAGTGCACTTTTGCGAGAAAGAGTTACAAAACAGGTCGCCGTGTAATAACCACGTAAATCTCAGAGAAATAAATACTTGGTATGGATAGTTAAACATTTCAATTTTCATGCTGCCATTCTTATCATTTCTAATCCAAAATTGTCGACATTGGTGCCGATTTATCACAATCAAAAGAGTACACCCAAAATTCGGCGATATTTTGATTATGTTACCTTTGGCCCATGACCATGGATGAGCATCATTTGGATTCCCAAATAAGGCATCGCTCTCAGCACGCTGCTGCACTTAGTGACCTATCGCATGTTAGTACATGTATACGAGGGATGATCATTGAGTAGGCCTTGCAGTGCATTATAATGGAAATGCATCAAACATTGCATATTGACTGGCGGGATGGTGGATGAATGTCGCCAGGCAGCTGTGACTTTTTCAGCACTTTTTGTCCGTGAATTATGTTATTACAATTCAAATGCGTTCTTCTGTCTTTATTCTTCAACGTGGCATATCGCGTAATGTAACGACATACTCAAGGAATAACAACAATGAAAAGGATAAAAGTCATAAAACTAAGGCGACGTAAAATATTCACTAAAATCAACGTTTTTTGCGGAAAAATACGATGTTGCGCACGAGAGGCGAGCGACAGGAAAGGCGCGCGAAGTATATTATGCCACCGGCCGTTTATTAGTTATCGCCATTCTGGAGATTTTTTGGGGGTTTTTATTTTCTTCTTTTTTTATTTGAGTTTTCGTTGAGGCACAGATACCAATAATATACTGAGTATAAGTAAGTGCAAAAATCTAGTTTGTTGATTATTGGTTATTACATTTTAGTGATATTTCATGTGGATGATGGTCAAGTTCAAGACTCACATGTAGATACGTTCATATCAATAGTTCAATATCCATTTAATTAAGCGTGAAGTGCCAGATTCTGGATCAAAAATTAAGGCGGTATTTAAGTTCGAGATTGAAAAGAATTTGTATTCTCAATGATTAGATAGGATACGCAAGAGGGATTAAACAAGACATGAGTACGGAAAAATTGCAAATAAAACATTATTTTAAGAAAGAACGAGACTTAAAGTGCCTAATATTAACGTACAAATTGTAAATATTTTCATTTTTATATGTATTCTTAATTTCAACACTATTCTATACCCAATTTCGTATTTAATTGCAATCTTGCGTTAATGGATCAATCACGATTAGAACAATAGAATTATTTAACTTAATTAAGTTGTTTAAGCGGACCACTGCTCACCTCTTTAAATCGAATATGTTTTTAAATTACGGATGCAAAGAAACCAAATTTGAAACGATCCATCGAGCTGCTATGAAGGAATTCCAAGCCCAATTGTAATACGACTCCCTTACTCAGACAGAATGGCTCAAAACGCTTGTTTTGTTTTTGTTTTTGTTAATCGTATCAGTTTGAGTTTCGGTGCCATATCATAACGTTCAAGACAGATTGCGTTGTGATTTCAACTGTATCTGAATCCACGATTGAAATGGCCAGGCTGTGCATGCACGCATTCCCATGAAACATAACGGTTCTGGAGACAGCTATTGATACTGAATGCATATAAGTTGTGTAACTATTAGCCAAAATAATAAATTAATTAATAATCGTCATTCAAGGCTATGGTTATTGAGTTATTGTATTTTCTATCTTTTTATTTTAACATACACGTCAAACATTCTCTTTTGAAATGGTGAATCATGCATGTTAATGCAATAGGAATATATTTCCCCTCGTGGTTCAGCTGTTTTAATAACTGCAAACACCAAATAAAAATGAATGGAACGAATGTTTCTATCCGAGAATAAATATTATTGTGAAAATTCCTTTTATTACTCAGATAATGTATATTTGGCAACGATTAACTTCAGGAAAGTCATCAGCAGAATAACATCAATGCAAATACAATGGGAATTGAATGCATGTCATGTGTTCTTTGTAATAGTCGGGTGCTCTATTAATATTGGTTATTAACAAACCTCAATATATCAATCAACTTCATCGGTGGAAATAACAATAATTATATGGTCAGAATCAAGAGTTCATGTTATATGATCTTCAGATTATTTACCAGTCAACATGTACTAACAGTAGAATTGCAATACCAATGGCAACAACCGCATTGGTCAATCCGCTGATGGACGCCGATCCGACATGGACACATGAACAATAGGATGGAATTTCCACTGGCCTCCAAGATGTGACGGCATTTGTCAGACCTTTCGGATCTGCAATTTTAGTGGTGGACACCAGAACATTGTATGTCTGATACATTTGCTGACAGGCGCCACCTTCACAGGTTTCATTGATCCTGGAATGAGGTCAAAGGTCACTTTTAGTGGTATGAAACTTCGAGATAATTTACGCGCATTCGCCGAAGGAAACTGCTTGATATCTCTCGCTTCGTTTTTCTCTCCAGGTGTGGTGAACAACGAAGAGAACTCTGCGCTCTTCATCAGGTATGGTTTCTAGGAGAACTTGTTGGTGGCAGCTGGAGAGAAATTAAAACCAATTGAATATATAAAATAAAATAATTCCAATCACAAATCACTCAGTGGTCGATCACATTACACGAAATATTCCCCTCGCTTTTTGAGATTTGCGTACCTCTTGCAACACAGGTCGGCGTCAGGTTTTCCGTTTTTACAAATCCTTGTTGGTACGTAGGTGGAGTTGGTTGTCGGCTTGCACTGCGTCCGACATACAGTGAATTCCCCTTTGTCGATTTTACCGCACCCCAGCTTACAATCTGGAGGGGAGAGATCGTAAAATATTAATCTTATAGTTACACACGACTGTTTTAACTTTAAGGGGGTGGGGTGGGGAAGTTGGGTGGTTTCATATAGTTACCTGTTTGGCTCTATGGTAGGTACTTTAATGGGGACCAATAAAATAAATATTTCCAATTAACGGGCAGCGCATTGAACACTTTGGTGAATATTGTGCAAATTGAATTATTTATCATGTTATTATGTGATACTCTACAAGCATGTAAAGAAACCGACTAACTGCAATCCTATGCCGACCGTGGGGGTCGAGGTCCCGGGTTCGAGACCCGATCAGGCCACGGGCGTTATGATTGTGAATTACAATTGTGATTCTTCAGTGACTCCGCAGTGCTGCCCAACTGCGTAACAAGGCCGGGCGCTGTGTACTTCTGTCTATGGTGGTATGCAGGATAAAGAACCCTTGGGATTTATCGATAAGAATAAGGGGAAACCCCGGTCCCGGGCCTTCTGTTCTGGCGCCCGTATCACCCGAATGGGTTGGGTGGAGTCGTAAAACCCCAATCACTCACTCACTCACAAGCATGTAAAGTATTTTTATCGTTATTATCGTTATAGTGAGAATAACATCGGTTATATTTGTATTTACATTAAAATCTTCATAGCATTTACTTCCCTGTTTGGCCCATAGAGAGAAAAAAGAAAAAAAAATAGAAAAGTATAACTATAACCTTCTAAAGAAATTAGGTGCACAAAGGTTCGTATGTATTGTGGGTGCACATTTTTCCTTCTCATGCCTGAAAGCAATATGATCAGTCGCCCGTGTCACAATGAATGTACACATAAATATAAACCTCTTGGAATGTGTAGTACTCAGGGCTTCATTCATTCGTCATAAGCACTCGCAATATCGTTGTAATTTGTTCCGCTGTCCTGGATACACTTGGCACACACACATACATGCATATACATATAATCGACAGGGATTTTAGTGGAAAATTACTTCACTGACCTTGATCCTTTCTAGGTTCGTCATCTGCCAGCATGAGAAATTTCATTGCATCGTCACGATCAAGCTTAGGGGATACTGCACCGTTACAGATGCCGAAGATGCTGAGCGCGAAAAGAATAATCGTAAAGACCTCCATGGTGCTGATGTGAAGTGATATGGAGTGCGGTGGTGGTGAATCGAATTTTACTCGCTTCTACCTGGGTATATGAACACATCTGGCGTCTTTTATACCACGAGCAAGCATTGACATTTGAAGTACGTCATGGGTTTTCAGGGGAAGATCTTTGAGTTAAAGTCACGAATCATGCAATGTCTGATGATCCAAACTTGTTTTAAGCAACATTTAATCGTTATATAGCTATAGTGCCACGCCCATTGCTCCTCATCAATCACCCAATATTTATACGCATAAACTGAACTTATTTCCGTACCACAACGAGCATGACGTAGGAGATGAAGTTGTATATACTGTCATAGCGATCTATTTTTAGAGATCAAACTTAGAAGCTAGATGTTGAAAAAACTACTAACAAAAACCTTGACAATCCCTCCATTCTGCTCTTCTGATCTATGAGCTAAAACGTTCACTCCGTTCGATCAATAGCACATTGTGAATTACTCACGACAGATACTATACATGCATGCGACACCATCGAGGCATCAAAGGGGACGAAAATGGTATGGTATTAGAAATTGAATCAATGACGCAATGAAAGTTGAGGTAGACAAGGTTGATCCAAATCAGTGATGTCCAAAACCAGGGAGGCCCCAACAAGTACAACTTTTGATTATGCAATTCACTTTTAAGAAGTGTCACTTCATTGAATTGATGCCAATCCCAACGGACTCAATCATGATTATACATAAACCCAAAGAAAATATTGAGAGCCACACAGAGATTGATTTCAACCCGCAAAAACTAACGATAAAAATAGCGCAATTTAGTAATGAGATATTCGAGGTAGGTCATTAGCTGTGCCACACCTCGCCAGAAAGACATGAAGCGAATTAATCGCATAACCTGATACTCATTTCTATGTTTTTCCCCGCACGAATTGCCCAATCCTACTGTCCTCTGAGCCTTGATATAAAGCAGGCATCCCGGTTCATCCACCACAAGTGACCATGCATTTTCACGTCATATTGCTGTTGCTCCTCATCCCAAGAGATTCGGCTGACCTCGACAGCAACTTGGTCGATATTTTGGAGCAATCGCTCACTGAAACAATTGACAGTAGTGCTACAAACGTCATAGATTATCTGACTTCGCTTGTCAAACATGTTTACCAGAGGTGGGAAGAGTGTTTGTGGGAGCCTCCCATGAAAACTTGCCCAACCATACCAGAAACCTACTATATGCCTCTGGTCAGAAAATCGTGCGGAACACTTCGGCTTTCAGTCAATTCTAAGTGTTTGTGGCTTATTGCAGGTAAATACAACTCTCCGTTGAATATTAGTCTCGTGCGCACTGATAATATGATGGAGAACTTTAACTGCTTCTCATACGGTATTATGATTGGGTTGATGGATTTGAACCCGATTGCAAGGTCAAATGTTGGAGACGACAATCCTTGGAATTGCAGAAAGGATACAGAATTTGTTGACAGCAGCAGCAGCGTAACTGTCAAGCACGAACCAATCATGCTGAACGACTTCACCGCGATAAAAAGGTATTACTTGACTTATGAAACAAAGAATAAACACATCAGTGGAAAATGTAACGAAAACGATTGGTCGCTGGATCACTTCTCGGAATCGCACTTGGTTACCTTAATATCACTTCAAGGCTACAACAGTGATACCACATCTGCCCTTGTCGAGTTTCAAGCCACCGCTAGAACAGATGGGTTGGAGCCATGCAGCTGTATGCCAGTGATCCCAGTGGAGGGCCTACGATCGCTACGTTCCATGAAGTGTCGGCGGGTCTGGCATAATACGAACACATTCGGTTTCAGTTCAAATGTTGATGTCCAACTTAAGCACAGCTTTTGTTCAAAGAATATTTATGTCCAAATATTTGACGGACCAACTCAACAAACGCCGGTGATGCTCACTGTGAGTTGTTCATTGGGGCGAAAGATATTTCAGCTGACAGCCACTGGACGCGAGCAGCTAGTCATTGTCGAAGCTGATGAATGGTCTGATACCTTTTTTGAATTCCAAGCCACATTCAAACAATATGACATTTGTCAAAAAGAAACTCGGTGCACAAAGAAAATACTTCGCGATAATGAGATATTCATATTGAGTTTGAAAAGTCCTACAATCGGGCATTTGTACCAGAAATACACTTTGACATCTGAAGGTGCTTCTGAATTTGTGCAAATGAATGTCACCAAACTACAATACGACGGAGTTCAGCTGCATCCCTGCCACTTTGGCGGTTTGCTGTGGCTCTACGTCCCTGGATACCAAGGTTACAACTCCACGATCTGCCACACAATCCCACGAAGCAGCGATAACGTAATACCGACTGAAGTCACTTTAGGATCTATGCTAGAACTAAGCGAACTGTATGTATACTCATACAAAGGTCTCGGCACCCTGAATTTCGAAGCCAAAATTTCAACGGCTCCAGTGCCAACCATCGCAGATCCATGCTTCTTCCCAATGCATGCAATGCAGGAGATGATTGGATCAAGCAGATCTACGCTCCTCAAACAATGCATCGTCCACAAAAAGGACACGTCTACCTATCTGTTTATGCACCCCAATTTCTACCTTACTGTAGAAGACTATGAAAATGGACGGTTACCAAATGAATCACGGGTGACTTCAGTGAGCGATGGTTTGGTTATTGTGGATTCCTACCCTCAGACCGATATGGAGGCCTTGCATTGCAATGTTGGTGTATTCATGGTAAGAACGCTTATTCTTTATATCAACTTATAACATAAGTATTTTGTTATCAACCTGTTTCAGGATAACAGAAGAAAGTTCAGCCATCCAAATTTTGTTCTGAAAATGTCCCCTGTTATAGCAGTTTACACACAATCCGCATCATCAAAAGTTGGTAGTTGCCGATTAGAAAAATGGTTGCTGAGGTATAATCAAAGCTTACACGCTATTTTCTTGTCTTACGATAATAGCATGCCATATACAATAACTAAACCCATAAATATTGACATGCCTCATCAAACTAAACTAGTTGAGCATGAGCCTCTACTTTTCTTCCTTAGGGAGTCTTTTTGGATGGACGTGATTTATAGCTATGCTTGTAGATACATCGCCGTTGCAACTCGCCTTGAAATATATCAAACAAAACAAAAAACTGAAAATCTTGTGACTTACTCGCATCCTGGTCAGGTTTTTCCTTATGAGGGAGCTCAAATCCACGCTTCGAATGCAATGGATATTGAATTTTTAATACCATATCAAAACCACGATGTAATATTTGATTATGATGTCTATTGTTGTGAGATTTCCTTCGACGCAAACGTTTACGAAGGTGACGCTGCATCGTCCGGACCTTGGCTCATAGAAGTGAATTCGCAAGTTAACATTGGTTCCGCAATTCGAGAAGAATCACCCTTTTATCAGGTTAGAAATCTGCGTTATGTAACCGTATGGCAGAAAATTATACGCCGCCCACAACACAGCTGGGTACTGTCCTTCCCCATACACAAAGCAGCTATCGTTACTCAGAATTTCGCAAGAATCAGAATGAAGCTCCAAAATTTAAACTCAGAAAAACGTGAAATAAATCGGGTTGTAATAACTTACAACATACACACACTCCCTTTGAAATTTGGTAAATTTTATTTCTGGCATCCCCACAATTTTTATTCTGATGACGACTTTCTCCGAACCAAGATGTCTTGGAATCACCTCAAGGATCTGTGTGCGGAAAACAACATGAGCTTGCCGATTATTACGCACGATGGTCTTGCTATGCTCTTACGCGAAACGTACGTCCGTGGAGGCTTCTTCGTACCAAAATGGCATCACGGTGTCTATATCAGCATTCAGCATCCAACAATTACCATGGTTGGACTTCGTCGAGAAAAGCAAGAGGTATGCAATATTACAAGAGTTGTAACCTGTTGATATGGTTGTGCATGTTGCAGTGGCGTTGGTTGGACGGATCACCGCTCATATACCGAAACTGGTACAAGTCGGATGAACTGAAGGACAACCACACAACTACATACTCAATACGAAGAAACACCGCCACTCATACCGATGAAAAGTTTTATATCGCCACACTATGGACTCCGTCAAAACGGGAGAATCTGCCTTATAGGTCATACACAATATATGAGGATACTTTTGAAGAATCAATGACACACCACTGGGAAGGGCTTCCGCAGTCAGATGAAGAGGTCCGTTGTGCAGCAGTCCTGATGAACCCTTTTCAGCCAGAACTGCAATTGTTCCCAGTGAATTGTTCCCAACAATTTTCTAACATTTTTCCAATCTGTGCAAGTACGACGTACAGTGTACCAGCTCCGTTCGTGTTATCTCCGTATGCCTGTCCGAAATTTTGGGTACTGTTTTATGATGAATCGGTTGGACGTTGCTTTATGGTGTTCCACGTTGCATACAGAATAGATGTTTGTAGTGAGTATGGGGGTTGGCTGGCACCTTACAAAAAGTCACTACACAGCACATACAGTCACATTCTGCGAAAATGGACTGATACCACAAACTCTGGTATCATCGTTGAGAGCTATCCAGGCGCTGAAATCAACATGACTTGGTCAAATTCAAAGCAGCGTTGGCTTCTATATCCAGTAGATCCGGCACAGCTCTCTTCTGGGGACAACTTTGTTCTCTGTGAGACGGATGCCATTACCTCTGATCCTACAAATCCTCGTTGCCCAGAATATCTGTTTTCTTGTAGAGACATGACATGCATCAGTTTCAGATCAGTCTGCGATGGTGAAATGGATTGTTTCGGAGGAGAAGATGAAAATTCCTGCGAAATCTGTGCCATGTTGAGCTCGAATAAAGTGCTAAACTTTGTATACTGCCATGAGGTATGCCACGCTAAAGACTGTAGATGCAAACCAGGATACTTTCAGTGCGAGGCAGGGGGCTGTGTTCCATACAGCAAAGTTTGTGATTGCTCAGAGGACTGCTCTGATGGCTCGGACGAAGAGTGCCAAGTGAAAAGATGTCATGAATTCAGGTGTTTTATGCAAGAAGGCTTGTTGAAAGATGTTCAGGTAGACTATTGGGTGTACCAAGCCGCAGAATTCCATCGCTGTAATTCAATCGATGAATGTGCAGGACTGAGAGTGGTTGATTTGAATCAATCTCTACTCGCAATGAGCCCCTGTGACAGTACGAAACAGCCTCGGATCCTCTACCCTAGGGCAAAGATATGTACATACGAGAGAGTTCAGAAGGACCAATTGGCGTATTGTTCCAATGGAGAACATTTGGACAAGTGTTCAGTTTTCCATTGCTCTGGAATGTTCCAGTGTCTCCCTGGGGTGGGGTATTGTATACCTTACAGCTACGTCTGCGATGGTGTTGTGGATTGCCCAGAGGCATTTGACGAAGTCGGTTGCAAATCCCAAAGGTCCTGCCCAGGGTTTCTAAGTTGCAAGAAAGGGGGGCATTGCGTACACATGTCTTCTGTTGGAGATGGCATAATTGATTGCATTGAATCTCAAGATGACGAAATGACGTGCCCTGATTTTCCCTGCCCCCAAGGATGTCAATGTGAGGATTTAGTTGCTAATTGTGATTCTGGAGATTTTGAAGCCATTCCAGAGGTGCCAATAAACATTAAAGCACTAACTATCGTGTCAAATCAAATCAATAGCTTGACTTTTTCTATCGCACAATACGATATCTTTATCTTAGATCTAACAAGTAACAATTTGACAATTTTGCAACCAGAACAATTTGGACATTGTCGTTATTTGTGGGAGCTGAAGATGTCCAAAAATTTCATTAGCTATATTGAAAGTAACACTTTCGGTCAATGCAAAAATCTTAAAGATCTCGATCTCAGTTATAACCCGCTTACTCATATCTCCCTAGAAACCTTAGCAGGACTCCGTCACCTGAAAACTTTCACAGGTAACAACATGAATTTGACCTCAATGGAACCTGGACTTTTGCGACCTATGGTTGGTCTTAGGGTCATTAACCTATCTTATAATGCTCTGGTCAATTTCTTTGATGTGGGTGCGGCTAGAATTGTCGATCTCACTGGCAATGATTTGGAGATGAAGGTGACCGACAGCGAGTTTCTGCTCGACTGTAAGGTTGAGCAATTCTTCGTTGATCCCAATATCCTCTTGATTTGCATTGTACCACATGCGGTGATCAATTCTGGTAAACAACAGCAAGGTGTGCGGTGCAGGTCTTCTCTTGTGACTCGAGGGTCTCGATACTTTGTGTGGGTCAGCTCTGCTCTGGGATTCATGGTAAATATTTGCTGTGCTGCTTGGATCGCCCTGTGCACCAAGAAAACTTGGCTGCAGATCCTCATGTGCCACTTATGCCTCTCAAACATGTTAATGAGCGCCTATCTCTTGGGTATTGCCATCACCGACCTCAAGACCTCTGCTATATTCTTCCTAGACAACTGGACCAACAGCTATGGTTGCATCATCCTAAGAGTGTGTAGCACTACATCTATTGTGTTGAGTCAGATCATTTGGGTTCTTGCTATGGCTGAGAAATTCTGTGGCATCAAATCAATAGTAAAGAGATCAAAGCAAATGACGCTCCATGGCAACAAGGTATGTTGGTCGTTTTGGATTTGTACTGGTCTTGTGGTGGTTGTCTTGGAAATGTCAGGTTATCTTGACCTTAATGATCACTGTTTCGGGATTCTGACCCAACAGGGTGCCGGTACAAATATTCTCTATTTCTTGATGACTTTTTCGGTCTGCTGTATCATAATTGTGTGGATCTTGTTTATTTTTGTTTGCAAGGAAGTTTACAAGATGAAGAAGATGGCGAAGAGTCAAGTTTCGGGGGTAATACACTTCGGGGAAGTAGTGCTGAAGACGATTCCATTTGTTGTCAACAACTCAGCTATGTTTGGCTTTTATATGACAATTTCTCTAAGTCCGTGGCTCAGAAGTGAACATCCCATCTTGCTAATCACAACCATCAACATTTGTTCAGCCCTGAATCCACTATGCCATACATTCACTTCGAAGCATTTCATTCAAGCTATTAAGAAGCATCTCTAATTCTGATGTGAGAAGACAATGATAACGACGACTGAACGATCATATTGAGAAGGAAAAATTACTCTCAACATGATTTACAGAAAAAATATTTTGAGTGAAATTATTCTTATATTTAATTAAAAGGATAAGATTGGATGAGCTATTTTATTTGTGGGCTCGAAATGATTGTTCTTGCACTTTTCTTTTTGTCGGAGAGAACAGAAAAAAAGAGAGGGGAAAATGTTTGCGCATAATTATCAGCAAGTTGTTCTGTGTGTTGGTGGCTCTCCATATGAGGATCTTGTTGATTTCAAGTCCAATTAAGGTATTTTTCGATATCATTCGATACGCTGATCTTAATAATTGTGTCCATAATTTGTCAATAAAATAGTTATCAATCTATCTGCGCCCCTCCCCCCAAATGCCCCGAAAGTCGATACTCATCTCTTGTTTTTCTTACTTTGACTGAAAGTCCATTGCGTTCACAAGTTTAGGCTAATGATTTATGATTTTTCCATATCCGATTGTTCTGTTTCGTTTTGTTTGGTTTGTTTGTTTTTTTTTTTGTTTTTTTTTTCCTAGGTCTAATATTGTGGTATAATCACCATATTTAATTTGTAGGTGAAGGATGAACTTGTCTCTGTGTTTGTCAGTATAGATCTATAGTGATGAGAACTGTTTTCAAATAACGTTGTATATCAGTGATTTGATCAAGTAATGTACTACTAACCAATAAAATCGCTTACCATTGAGAAGCAGTTTTTACTTCTGATTGACCCGAGTTGGAATATCGTAAAACGCGCGGATGTGCCTGCTGCGTGTAAGGACAGAGACGCCTCGAGACTTCTAAATCGATGATTGGGTGACGCCAAGGAACAAATATCTATCGATTGCGCCCATAATTCGTGCTTAAAGCAAAGAAGGGCAGCAAAGAAACCTCCTCGTTATCCCTATTTTTCTCTCTTGGGAAAGCGGAGTAATGTGAAAACATGACAACAGTCACAGCGTGGTACCCCACGGACGAAGAGACAACTGTCGCTCTGACATCTTTCTTGAACGGTCAGTGATGTACTACGTTCTACGTTTCACTTGGTGAAATGCGCTTTTCACTTCAAATTTGATTGCATCACCGGGCACGAGAGAAGCAACCCCTGTAATTCATTGTGCACTCAGTTTTTAAATTTTATAATCATTGTAATTTTGAATGATGAATAGGTTTCTGTTGCTCATGATCATCATGATCATGATCATGATGGGGTTTTACGGCTCCACCCAAACCATTCGGATGATACGGGCGCCAGAACAGGGGTTTCCCCCTACTCTTATCGATAAGTCCCAAGGGTTCTTTATCCTGCATACCACCATAGACAGTAGTACACAGCGCCGGCCTTGTTACGCAGTTGGGCAGCACTGCAGAGTCACCGAAGAACTACAATTATAACGGATTACAATTATAATTCACAATCATAAGGCCCGTGGCCTGATAGGGTCTCGAATCCGGGACCTCGACCCCCACGGTCGGCATAGGATTGCAGTCAGCCAGTCAAATCGACTGAGCAACTCGGTGCCCCTATAGGTTTCTGTTGCACACTGTACTTCCAATTTAATTGAACTGTGTGATCGAGGTTAAATCTCATATTTGACGAGGAGTCTGCTCACGGTTTGATAAAAGAAAAATCAATTAGTTAATGTATAATTTGGTTTATTTAAAGCTTTTCCAGGATACAAAGAAAATACAGAAAAAAAATAGAATTGACTAAATATTGGGATTGAATTGTCAAAAGAAAAGAAAATCGGAATAATAATCGCAATTAATATAATATTGTTCTAATGGCATGTAATAACTATTAGTAGATTGGATGTTAGATATACAGTAAAAACCGGATAAACATGTATAGAACTTCGGGTTGAAATTTGTTTGAATCCCCACAAGAACTATAATTATGATGCTTAAACAATGTGGGTTCATCTGTTATTCTGAACTCCCGATTTTGATAACTGGCGGTTTTTGCAAATTAACTAGCTATAGTCCCTGACTTCTGCTACCGCGAACTCGCAAGATGAATTCGACATCATCTCATGAAGCCTTTGTTGATTGTTGACAATCCCTTGCCTCTCGTCTCGCCTCTTTCATCATTAAAACTGTCACACGACATTCCTCGCCGATTCGAGATCGAAGCAGAAATGATTCTAATCGAATATACCGGCGATTTTATAGTGGGTAAATAGAAAATCAAGTGAGTCCTTATAGAAATTTTAATCTTCATCTGCTATTATGCTAAAGGAGACCGACATCGCGGCGAACCACACACAATTGTAATAATCAAAACTAGACTGCTAATAAGTGAGAGAGAACCTGTGCTAAACTAGAAAAAAAAACTTTACAACAAAATACAGATATGCATCAATTCAAGAGAATATACAATCAATTAATTAAAAACAAAACATCAGCATTATCGAATTCATTGGATATGCTCAAAATATTGTCTCTGATATTACATATTTCTTTGATACCCTTTGCGGTTGCATTACTTTTTCAGATGTGGTGATCTAATGAGATCTTATCTTGAAGTTCCTAAACTTATTATATTTATTTACATGTATATATAATACCTATTATAAATATATTTAATTGCATTAATTTACTCTTGTTCACGAGAGAATATATTTTGATGCATGCGTGGACGTAAATTGTGTATTCAGCATATTTATTCCGAACTTTCATAACAAACAAATTGTTTTTTTTTAAGGTTTGTATAATCACAAAACTTAAGGGTAATGCACGTTACCATTGACAATATTAATAAAATATCCTAATTACTTTTGACAATAAACGTCAAAATTATTTCCTTGCTACCAAGAGTAGCCAGCCATTGGTCGTCATAGATTTCGTAAGAAGTGGACATGTCTTGTGTCATTATCTTTACTCTGTTCTTCCACAGCTACTGAACCAGATCCTAGTTTGGGCGATGCAAAGGAAGGCGTGAAAGCCAACGAAGCTGTGATAGGATTCATCACTGTATCCGTTGCCATGGCAGCAATGGTTGGCTTAGTGAGTACATACTAAATAAGTAGGGCGTTCAAAGGTGATGATAACGTAGATTGGGATCTTAAGGCAGGTGCATCAACTCAGGTGTCCATATAATTGCTGCTTTGTCGACATCAAAAGCAATTCCACTTCCTTGTATCATCATTTGAAGACACGGGCGCAATCATAGTTCACATGTCGTCTAACCGTGTCTAAACCGTTGAGATGTCTAACCCAAGTGTGGGCTTCATATAATATCCCATGGCCAAACCTCTTTGGGTAAAACTAAGATTGTTTTATCATTGACGGAGGTCGCACTCCGCGTGATCAAAATAGAAGGCCTTGACACTGGAAGCGGAATTTCGGCCTTATCATGCTTACAATACGGGGCAACTTTCCTGGTCATATCAGCAACCATTGATCTCCCTAGAACTTCACACGACTATCATAGGCGCTTATTCGTGTAAAACATTGGTCGACATTCTCCGATAAAAATGGAGTAGTAAATACATATATATATATATATATATATATATATATGTTCTTTCTTATATTATGGTAAATATAATAAAAATAACAAATAATTTAAAAAAACATCAGTGGTCAGGTATTAAAAACGACATCGAAATATTTCGAAAGAAGATGGCTTCTTAAAAATTCGTAAATGTTGTTTACGATGCTGGTAAACATGTGACGCTTAACATCGCAGTGTATGGCGTCAATGAAACATCTTCCTATTGCCTCTCAATGCAAACCATAGGAGCTTATTTAGATCCCAATAGCTGCCACAGAGATTCAATAAGAACAATTGTTTCCATCGAGAAAAAAGATGATTGAATAGGCAAGGTCATGAAATATCCAGAGTCGTTCAAGTGAAGCACGTGACCTACTTCACAAAGTGTTTCCTTTATCCTTTGCATATAATATATTATTTATTTTTCAGCTGGCAGCTGGTGTTGTTTGCAAGAAGCAATGCTTTACGGCTGAACGAGAAGAGGACGAAGAGGAGATTCAGCCAGACAGCACATTGCCAAAGTCCTTCAGGACATCATCTCCCAACCAGATTCACCCTCTGTACGCAACGCCAAAGGAACACCCGGGAATGCCAGCGGTCATTGCGTCATCCACCAGACGATTCTCTCTGGTCAGGAAAGACAGGAACTATGTGTGCAGCTCCCATACCCCTCCTATCACTGCCAGAGACGTTCACATCTGCGATGTTGTTCATGTCAAAGAATGTTGAATGACATTTTATTCGATGTAATCCTGCAAATAGGACTTTGATTTCTTGTGGAATTGGAATTGCCCCGGTTTTGTTTTGTTGTAAATTGTTTTGTGTCATAACAATGGTAGCAAGGTCTTATGATGTGAGCCGATGCGTTAACATTTTATTATG
>KB310978.1:0-5000 GCA_000328365.1 Capitella teleta
TCAGGCGAGATGCTCCGGGCGAAATGGCATTCGGGCGAAATAGCATTCGGGCGAAATGGCATTCGGGCGAAATGACTAGTACCCAGCAGAACGAACGGCGGGAGTTGTGAGTGGAGATCATGGAATCGAGTGGAGATGTGAGTGGAATTGAAACTCTGGAGAGTCAGAGCTGATCTGATCCACTTACACATGCATCAAATGAGGGCCCACAACGACCACCCTTCAGTTATCATGTCTACTATCAAGATTGTCCACTTCATTTGATCGTTTCTTTTTTACCTACAATGGTACATGCTACTGCATGGTACATGGGTTTTTATATGGCATCTAATTTTCATTAATTTGTGGTCTGACATGTAAAATGCCCTTTTCGTTAATCCGTCTGTTTCCTTGGGATTAATGGGATCTGGCTGCATGTAGTTTGCAGTTATCAAATATTGAATTTGGTGGAAATTGGCCAGTTTGTTATACTTATATATGGCCTAAATTTGTTTTAATTACAATGAGTTACATTATTTTATTCAGGTCATAAAAATGCATAATTATATAGCAAAAATAATTAATCAACATGAATAGTACTTGAACACTGACAAAGACATTGAATTTTATAGAACATTGATAAAGTAATATGAATCAATAAGTGCAACTTGCATATTGAGGCTCAATGTATGGTGTGTTTGGATCTTCAACAGTTCTTCGACATATTCAAATAGCTTATTACTTCATCAGGAATAAACCCGATGAATTGTTTTAATGCCGAGTTGTTGCCATCAGAACAGCTCAATGTAAACTTGACATGCTGGTGCTCTTTGTTTTATTTTCCCCGTAAATTCCAAGCTATCGCGAATAATAATATGTGCTTTAGCAATCATAGCAATTCTTTTCTATCAAGTGTAAATTAGATATACACTTAATAATTCTCTTGACATGCATCATGTCAATAACCTCTAAAAAGGAAATAGAAACAAATTTATCTACTTTTAAGAAACGACTCCAACACACTCTTCCGAAAGTTACTCTCTCTTGTTTTTGTTTGTTTTGTTTTCACATACAGACACTACCCCATTGCATAATCAACGTTTTTATCTCCTTTTGTTTCACATACAGACCCTACCCCATTGCATAATCAACGTTTTTTCTCCTTTTGTTTCACATACAGACCCTACCCCATCGCGTAATCAACGTTTTTATCTCCTTTTGTTTCACATACAGACCCTACCCCATCGCGTAATCAACGTTTCTATCTCCTTTTGTTTCACATACAGACCCTACCCCATCGCGTAATCAACGTTTCTTTCTCCTTTTGTTTCACATACAGACCCTACCCCATCGCGTAATCAACGTTTCTTTCTCCTTTCGTTTCACATACAGACCCTACCCCATTGCATAATCAACGTTTTTATCTCCTTTCGTTTCACATACAGACCCTACCCCATTGCATAATCAACGTTTCTTTCTCCTTTCGTTTTACATACAGACCCTACCCCATTGCATAATCAACGTTTTTATCTCCTTTCGTTTCACATACAGACCCTACCCCATCGCGTAATCAACGTTTCTTTCTCCTTTTGTTTCACATACAGACCCTACTCCATCGCGTAATCAACGTTTCTTTCTCCTTTCGTTTCACATACAGACCCTACCCCATCGCGTAATCAACGTTTCTTTCTCCTTTTGTTTCACATACAGACCCTACTCCATCGTGTAATCAACGTTTCTTTTTCCTTTTGTTTCACATACAGACCCTACCCCATTGCATAATCAACATTTTTTCTTTGATAGTAATGCTGCAGCAGAATGCGCTTGACGACCGGTCGCTTTGCCCTCTTTGCCCTCTTCTTCATTTTCCTTATTGTCATCCTTCATCCGTCCATCCGCCACTCAGGTGAGACAAACTTGTCCTTAAATAAATAATACACCCCACCCCTCACAGGTCTTCATTGGGTGGACACCCCAACAACCACAGGCACAGTTGACAATAAATCATCACTGAATCACACACTAACTCAGCTCAAAAGATTGGAGCGTTTGAGACACGTTTGCGACGAGATTGACACAAGTGGTGTAGATGAACCATCTGATCTGAACTCTTTGTATGTGAACGATGAACATAAGTTCATCTACTGTGAGGTTCCCAAGGTGGCTTGCACGAACTGGAAGAGAATCCTCCTCGTGCTCTCCAAAGGCCTCAACACGACCAACCCCAGCGCCCTCCTGGCGTCTGACGTGCACAACTCTCTGCAAGACACTTATCTTAAGAAGCTGAGCTCATATCCGCAAGATGAGATTGATTTCAGGTTGAAATCGTACTTTAAGTTCATGTTTGTTCGTGAGCCGCTGGAGAGATTGTTATCTGCTTATAAGAATAAGTTCACCTTACGATACAATACTTATTTCCATGAACGCTATGGAGTCCGCATCATCCAACGCTTCAGAAAAAATGCTACTGCGCATGCGCTTACTAAAGGAAATGATGTCACTTTCGGGGAATTCATTCAGTACATTTTAGACCCAAACACTGTGCGCGAAGGGCCGTACAATGCTCACTGGCGCCAATACCACAAGCTGTGTCAGCCGTGTCACGTGCAATACGATTTCATCGGCCATTTTGATTCGCTGGACGCTGACATTCGAGCTGTCCTTGAAAGGTTACAGGTCAATGATTTAGTGGACATCCCGAAGAAGCCCACAAGCAGGGAGAGCACTGCGCATGCGCTGACACGCTCTTACGCCGATATTTCAAGTGACGACATCCGGGCACTCTGGCAAATTTATTCCATAGATTATAAGATGTTTGGTTATGAATATCCAGACATTGGAAAGCGCGAAGCATGAATTTTGTGCGATTTTAAAACTGGATCTGAAATTATTTTATACTGATGGCAGAATATTTTGTTATGAATAAACGAAAATAATTTAGATTGATTTTTCTGTCCTTTATATATTCTGTCTTATACTTATCCCAGCAAACACAAAACGTTAATTAAGCATACCTGAGAGTCACGTGCAGGAAACCTTCCGTAACGTTACATTTGTAACGTTGCGTAAATTGACCGAGGGTGGCATAAATAAGGTTAGATAACGTTACATTTGCAACCTATTGTAACGTCACGTAACGTAATGTAACGTTATTTAACATTATAAATGTAACGTTACAAGTGTGACGTGACATAACATTACATTGTAACGTTAATTACGTCACATTCTTTTACTAATTAAATGCTGAAACAGATCATAACGCAGGATATACATCTGAGCGCCACATGCATGCAGGTCCGGTGTAAATCAGAAACTGACGAACAAGCCTGCAGATAAGAAAAGAAAACACGGCCGGAATTAGCCAATTGAGGAAGTGTGCCTCCGCTGTGCGGCCTGTGACGTCACCATACTACTCGCAGTTGCTACCTTTGGGCTGGTTACCTTTTTTATCTGGTTGCTCTTTTTTTTCTAAAATATTAATAAATCATGAAATGGGGCTGTAATATACTGTGTGCGGTCATGCTAGTGTCTCTGTTTATTTTGTTTTCATTAGAAATTTTTTTTAACAAATCATTTTCCAGTCTGTGGTGGTGTCTATATAGTCCCCTGAAAAGGTAGGGTGTATAGTCTCTTAGCTAGGGTAGATAGAAGTAGCTTCTACCACATAGAATATGCATTATATCTATAGGATAGGTAGTCCTATTAGGACTACTATTCCCAAGTAAATTGCTAAGAATAGTAGTTCCAGGACGACCCTTTCAGTAGGACAATGCACACTTTTACGGCGGCAGTCTCGTGATCCTTTATAAGCATTGAGATCCAACAATAAACCAATTCTGTCTTCATGGCCTCTATTGTCCGAATTTTCGTTTGAGAAGGGGAGGAAAAGGATAACCTGAGCAGCTTACACTTCTGTTTCAATTCGCTCTATTAATCTGGTATATTTTTCTTAAAGGGATGGGGAGCTGAATTTTAAGTGATGTTCTATTGACTCATAGCACCAATTGATAGCATTCCGTGCCAAAAACACCATGCCTGGATGCAAGCGTAAGGAAATAATGCATTCCGAATATCGGGGTTAGCATTGGGCCTATGGGAGAATGACTTCCATTACGAAGTATAGGAGGCAAACGTCAGCTGAGGGCTTGCCGTGATTGGTCCCGTTCCCCTCGTGAAGCTATCGATTTCAGCCAATCAGAGCAGACCATCTTCGCCATAAAAGGACATCTTTGTTGTTTACGAAACGAAAGCGCATGCGTGGTGCACTCTGGCTGACCTTTTTACTGTTTCAGGATGAGAAACATGGTAGGTGTCCTAGAAAATCGCTTGTTAAAATAAGAAAAATAGCGAAAAATATTTTTTTTTTTTTTGCGTCTGACTGGTGGCAAAATGATTATTCTATCTATTTCCGAAAAGAAAATAAAAAATATCCAGGGGTTTAGTCGCAGGACACGCTGATATGACGAGGCCCATTGTAAAAGATGGGGAACTCGGTGTTTCATCACAGCTCCTGACGTCACGCCTAATTAGCAATATATTTCCCGCGAAATCGTTAGGGATGATATTCCTTGTGTGGGCCAGGCATAGGAATCATTTTTTGGTGCATCAAATAACGACTCAAAGTCCATTTTTAACCAGTTCTCCCTCCCTTTAAGTAAAAGCAAAATTATAAATTTCTTGCTGATTCAAGGCGTTACCTCTGTCTGGCCTGCTGTTTTCGGGTTGTTTTTGTTTTTGTTATAAGTACTCTTCTTCATGTTCTAAAACGGATAGTTTTTACGAGATTCGTCGAAAGGTCATTTGATGCCAGTCGTTTTTTCTTGAGCTGACCGCCGTGGTGTGCCTATGAGACTAAAATTGATAACAAGACCGGCCGACATTTATTGAATTTGACCAAAGGCCTCTTCAAACAACTGGGCGGATCTTCATTTCTGTGAACTGAATGGAGCAGTGGAACCCATGCCACTGCGTCCAAACCACACTTTCGACATAGGAAGCTTTCTGAATACACTATGCACAGC
>KB310978.1:10000-14808 GCA_000328365.1 Capitella teleta
AGCAAGCAATGACAACCAGAATTGTGATGTTACCTGTTGAAATAAAACCGAAATATGAAGTCATTAAATAAGCAATCATAATAACTCACCACAGATGCCAACGACTATAAGAATAGCAAAGATAAGGATGTAAAACCACCTGTCCCTTAAACCAACTTTTACGAACATTTTGATCCTTACTCCCACTCCATGATAATGATGGTCGAATTCCTCTTGAGTCAACTCTCGTTTGCAATATTCCAGGAAACAAATGCACATCACATCTTCCAACACTGACCAAAATCGTTCATTTTCGGCAAAGAGGGCCCAACCACAGGATAGGGCGTAATTCGTTAGGTTATTAGCTTGTTGGAATCGGATTGGATCAGCTAGGGCTTGTCGCAAACGAACGTAAAACGGATCCTCAGTGGTAGCCACTTCGGTGACACCTGTCACCTCAGTGTTTTCTGTCACATTGTTTGATGCATGTAACCCTAAAGGTAAATGCCCGTCACGTGTATGAAATAGTAAGACAGATAATTAATTTTTAACGTACCGGCGACGACAAATCCACAAACACATGCGAGCAGCGAGAATGAGAACGCCATCTTTGCATGTGCTATGAACGTGCTCGCGAGTTATAAGGATGTCGTTGCTTCGATTAATGGGGTGAGGTTATGATTCAATTTTGTGTCACAAGATACCCAGCCAGAGATAGCCGCGAACCAGAGATACCGCATCAATTACACGCGTGCTCTAAAAATATGTTTGTTTGCTTGAATTAACCGACATCAAAGAAGCTTTATCGACGTTTCTGCTCTTTTTTTTTCTGACTTTGGGCTGGAATTCACGTTACTCGTAGCTCGTTCAAGGGTGAATAATTTACTTGATGCATTCAAAAACTTAAACATGTTTGTGTATCATATGTTCTAAACTGAGCTGCAAAAGTCTAGAAACCGCTTTCTGTATTATTCAGGCAGAAAGTGAGCAACAGTGAGCGATTGTATGTGCATCATATTCCGAGTCTCAATTTGAATTTTACCATATTACAGTTCACTTTATAAAAGTGTGATTACTGTGGGGAATCTCGAACAGAGGGATATACTTGCGATAAGTTACCATGTTAACCTTATGTTAAGTTATAGATAACGTTATCTAACGTCACCAAAACGTAACCTAAGCTAACCTAACATAACCTAATAATTATAATCTAAGTGCTTAACCTAACCAAAAATAAAAAACCTCCATAACAATGACCATTTTTGCAAGGAATATAATTTTATGTGATCTTTGCAGCCATTACATAATTATAATCATGAATATTCATTAAATTAAATAAGCCAATCAGCGTGCGGCGGCATGCCCTTTGTTAAGCTCGGCCACGCGCGAAGACAGAGTGGCCCGTCACTTATAAGATATACGTAAAACCAAGCACACTTTTTTGGAGCTTTTTCTCCGTTCATTTCCAACGAAAGTGAGCTTCGTACTTTGTATGCTCGATCAGTAGCATCATTATTGCATAATAGTCGAAATTGTGAAAATGTGATTTTTCAAACTAATATAACTTTTTTTGTCAAGCACAATATCAAGCTGTAATTTTCAGTGATAGTTAATAATATTGTTCTTTCTAATTTTATTTTTCAAGTATATTATTACCAGGTCAAGGTCGTTATGACAATTTTCGTTATTTTTTTTTTATTTTTTTTTTTTTTTTTTTTTTTTTTTGCCATATAAGGCATGATATCCATGCATCACAGTCAATTTAAAACAATGCATTGCCCTTAGTGTCTGGTCAATCTATAACAATAATTCATTTCGCTCTTTTGTGTGTGATAATTTGTGAATGTCCAAATAATTATGGTCATAACCTAATTTAGCATATGTATTTTGCTTTGAAATGGTTAGTTTTGAAATCAAATTACATCAATGTGTAGATATAATACAGGCCAGTATTTTTTATAATTGACATATTTGGTGTCAAATTAATATTTTACATGATAAATGACATTGAAGATTGTTAATTAATGCTTATAATACGTAAAACGTTATTATTTTCTTTCTGAATGCATTATAATCTCAAATTAATTCCTCATTTGGTTCGATTCCTTGTTCAATCTTCCTCTAATAATTAATCCGTGGTCGAAAGAATTTTGTAGGTCATAATTCAAAGGTCAAGGTCACAATGACAAAATTAATCAGTTCACAATCATATATCCGATTCAATATTGATAATAAGTTCTTATTTGTTCGTGATATTATTCATTTTTAACATTATCAATGAAAGTGAGCTTCATGTTTGCAACATGACAATGCTCAATTGCATAATTATTGCGTAATAGTCGAAAATGTGAAAATGTGACTCTTACTAATATGTAACATCTTCGTCAAACACGATGTCACGCTGTAATTTCCATTGATAGTTTATAACTGTGCTACGTAATAATAATTATCAATTATGTCATTCTAATAATAATTAAGGTCAAGGTCGTTGTGATGATTTCGAACTATTTTCGCAATATGGCGTCTACCGGTAACTTATTCAGCTGGTAAACGTTCCTACACACGTCAGCAAGAACACACTAGATCATGTCTGCATACGGGAGGATGACACTCTTTCCAAAGAAATTTCATTGGAGTAATCTCAGACAACATCCTCTTGCTTTTCAATATTGCAATCATGAGACAGAAAAGACGGAAAAAGAAGATCACATATCGACGTTGGGCCACGCTGGATAAGCAGGTCTTTGCAGAGGATGTGACGATCGGTCTGAGCAGGATTCCACCCTCCAACTCTTGCTCTCACCAGCTCCAAAGATTGACTGATGCGTGTACTGATGTGCTGGACACTTTAGTGCCAAGGAAGAGCAAGCAGGTCTCTGAGAAGCCAGCGCCGCTATGGTACTCACATGAAATATACCTGGCAAGAGCTGAAAGAAGGAAGCGAGAAAGAAACTGGAGACGCATTCGGAACCCCATGGATCTCGCACGGTTCAGGGATCATCAAGTGAAGAAAATGCTATATGAAACAAAAGAAAGATTTTATCTAAACAGGAAAACAAGGGGAATCAAAAAGGACAATATAAAGTATTGAACACTCTACTTGATCGGAAAAATGACATGAAGCTCCCAGACCGCCAGAGTGACAGAGATTTGGTTGAAAGATTTGCGGAATATTTTACTTCCATAATTGAGAAGATACGCACCCAGATCAAGTCATCGATAGAGCCCAGGAAAGGTGGTGACCAGAACACTGATCGTTCTGAGGATTCCATGATCGTGTCATTTCTAATGGTCACAGATGAAGAAGTAGAGAAGATAATTCGGCAACTATATCTGAAGCAGTGCTCTCTTGATTCCCTCTCGACATGGCTTATGAAGGAGCAAGCCTCGCTCTTTGCCCCAGTATTAACCGGGATAATCAATACGTCATTGAGAAATGGGGAGGTGCCATCAGTGCTCAAAGAGGCAGTATACTCCGATTCTGAAAAAAAACCCCTCAGCCAACCAAGAGAAGCTCAACAATTATCGCCCAGTGTCCAACATACGTGCAATCGAAAAGATATTAGAAAAAGTGGTCGCTGCACAGCTGAGAGCACATATGCACGCTCATTCTCAACTAGAACCGTTGCAGTCGGCCTATCGCCCTCAGCACAACAGCACTGAGACAGCCTTGCCAAAGGTCTATGATGACTTGACACGGGCCGTGGATCAGAAGAAGAAAAAAGTAGCTCTGCTGCTTTTATTAGATTTATCTGCTGCGTTTGATACAGTTGATCACGGACATTTGTTGGACCGATGTGAGGACGTCTTTGGCATAGCCGGTACTCCTCTTGAGTGGCTAAGGTCATACATGACAAATCGCTTCCAACGAGTACAGATCAGAGAATCCGAATCGGATGCAAGAACGCTGACATGTTGAGTTCCCCAGGGATCGGTGCTGGGTCCCATTTTATTCATTATGTACACCACACCCTTAGGAGAACTTCTAAGAAAAGAGAACGTCAACTTCCATATGTACGCAGACGACACTCAGGTATACGCCATCAGCACCCTCGATGACATCGCAAACACCAAGGATCACATGGAGTCGGTCATGAAAAAGATACAGACCTGGATGGCAATAAATTTGCTGAAACTGAACCCCAGCAAGACCGAGTTTTTAGTAATTTGAAGTCGATATGAAGCAGACGACTTAGTGTCGCACCTGAAAATTGACGATGAGAGAGTGGAGCCAAGCCCTCATGCAAGAAATATGGGTGTGGTGTTCGACAACACCTTATCTATGGCGCCACATGTGTCGATGGTGACGCGGAATTTGAATATGCACCTCCGCAACATTGCCAGGGTACGTCGATACATAACAAAGGAGGCCACGGAAACCGCAGTGCATGCACTCTTCACATCTGGCCTAGATTACGGCAACTCACTATTGGCGTTGCAACCCGCCTGCAGACTGAAAAGCCTACAGATGGCACAAAACTCAGCTGCGCGAATCAGCGCGAGAGTCCCGCGGTGGGAGCTCACTACTCCAATCCTCAAGGAACTTCACTGGCTTCCGGTGGCTCAAATAATTACATACAAGCTATGCGTTCCGATATACAAGGCAATCCATGAGCAGGCCCCGGAATACATCACGGAGATGATATCCCAGTAATCCCCTACCAGGACGCTTCGGTCGCAGGCAGCCGTGCTCCTGGAAGTGCCAAGAACTAGAACGATGTACGGTGACCGCGCCCTCTCAGTTGCCGAGCCACGAGAGTGGAACAGACTGCCTGCCACATTACGATCATGTGATTCTTATGACGCTTTTAAAAAATATTTAAAGACTA
>KB310978.1:17288-41590 GCA_000328365.1 Capitella teleta
CATCTGCGCATGCGCGGTTAACTTGACGTCGTCAATTTCGAAACCCCCATCTTGCACTTCCGATGGCATCTTTGCAAATCGTGCAAACAAGAATTTTATTTCACGGCTGTTGTCGAAGAATCTGGAAATATTGAGTTTTTCTGTAAATGTTCTTCTTCGTCAAAATAATTTTGATGGCAATTTTTACAATAGAAAACGATATAACGCTCTTTCTCTCAACAAGGGGATCAGTGCAGTGCATTAACAAGGGTGCAGTGTTAGTTTTTAAACCTCACAATGAACGATTCATATTTTTTTAATGTAAAGCCAACAAGAGCATTTTGCTTAGTCGGCCTTGGGAAAGTCAAAAGAAGACTTTCTGAGCACACGAACTGATGTTTATATCAACCAAATGGCAGACATCTGAGATGCAATTGTGCATTTCAAACAGGCACAAATTATCTACGCAATACATCCTTCGAGCTTTGGAGCTTTGGAAGGGAGTTTTGGAAATGCAGTCAATTTCGGAAATGAAAATACGGATATCTCGGCTTTTGCTGGCATCATCATGTCGTTGTTGTCGCAATCAGGCAAGCCATGAAAATGGCTCGTTAATTGGACATGGACATTGGGATCGAAGGCTGTTAGCAAACTACATAGCAACGAAGTACGAAGTAGCAATCCGTGTTTCCGTTGAGGCACTAACTTGAACTTATCATTGTGTGTAATTGATATGCTTAGTACGAAGTACGATTTGTGATGGGATGACTTAAAATCCACGAAGATGACTCGTAAGCCAAAATTAAATATGACCCAAAAGTGATAAAAATGATCCATAAGACACAAAGGTGACCCATGAGCCATGAAGATGATCGATGATCCATAAGCCATGAAGATGACCCATAAGCAATAAAGATGACCCATAAGCCATGAAGATGACCCACAAGCCATGAAGATGATCCATAAGCCATGAAAATGATCCATAAACCACGAAGATGACCCATAAGCCATGAAGATGACCCATAAGCCATGAAAATGACCCATAAGCCATGAAGATGATCCATAAACATGAAGTGAAAGCATACATTATTGGGAAGACAACGTGGTGCAGTATTTGGAATTGTCTAAATATCCGTTTCAGATCAAGAATTTCTCTTTTGGCAGCAATCCATGTTTTCGTTGAGGCACTAACTTGAACTTATCATTGTGTGTAATTAATATGCTTAGTACGAAGTACGATTTGTGGTGGGATGACTTAAAAACCACGAAGATGATTCGTAAGCCAAAATTAAATATGACCCAAAAATGATAAAAACGATACATAAGACACAAAGGTGACCCATGAGCCATGAAGATGATCGATGATCCATAAGCCATGAAGATGACCCATAAGCAATAAAGATGACCCATAAGCCATGAAGATGACCCATAAGCCATGAAGATGATCCATAAGCCATGAAAATGATCCATAAACCACGAAGATGATCCATAAGCCATGAAGATGACCCATAAGCCATGAAAGTGACCCATAAGCCATGAAGATGATCCATAAGCAATGAAGATGATTCATAATCCATGAAGATGATCCATAAGCAATGAAAATGATTCATAAGACATGAAGATGACCCATAAGCCATGAAGATGACCCATAAGGCATGAAAATGACCCATAAGCCATGAAAATGACCCATAAGCCATGAAGATGATCCATAAGCAATGAAGATGATCCATAAGCCATGAAGATGACCCATAAGGCATGAAAATGACCCATAAGCCATGAAAATGACCCATAAGCCATGAAAATGATCCATAAGCAATGAAGATAATCCATAAGCCATGAAGATGATTCATAAGGCATGAAGAAGACCCATAAGCCAGGAAGGTGACCCATAAGCCATGAAAATGACCCATAAGCCATGAAAATGACCCATAAGCCATGAAGATGATCCATAAGCAATGAAGATGATCCATAAGCCATGAAGATGATCCATAAGCAATGAAGATGATCCATAAGGCATGAAGATGACCCATAAGCCATGAAGATGACCCATAAGCAATGAAGATGACCAATAAGCCATGAAGATGACCCATAAGCCATGAAAATGACCCACAAGCCATGAAGATGATCCATAAGCGATGAAGATGATCCATAAGCAATGAAGTTGATTCATAAGCCATGAAGATGATCCATAAGGCATGAAGAAGACCCATAAGCCATGAAGATGATCCATAAGCGACTAAGATGATCCATAAGCGATGAAGATGACTCACAAGCCATGAATATGACCCATAAGCCATGAATATGGCCCATAAGGCATGAAGTCATATCGCACACTTTTAGAATGACAAGGTCAATGTGACGATGATCCATAAGCGACTAAGATGATCCATAAGCGATGAAGATGACCCACAAGCCATGAATATGACCCATAAGCCATGAATATGGCCCATAAGGCATGAAGTCATATCGCACACTTTTAGAACGACAAGGTCAATGTGACAACAAACGTTATAAAACATAGATATAGCTACATAGAACAAGAAATTGGTTGGTCTAAACATGAAGTGAAAGCATACATTCTTGGAAAGACAACGTGGTGCAGTATTTGGAATTGTCTAAATATCCGTTTCAGATCAAGAATTTCTCTTTTGGCAGCAATCCATGTTTCCGTTGAGGCACTAACTTGAACTTATCATTGTGTGTAATTAATATGCTTAATATGACAACTTTTGACAATTAAATACCCAAACAAATAAAATCAGAAGACTATTCTGTGTACAGGGTGATTAGTACGAAGTCTATTCACAGTACTAGTATATGGGGAAGTTTCAATGTTGCGTAAAGTGTTACAACAAAGGCTTTTTCTGTAAAACATCACATTACATCACACAATAGATATCTCGTGACATCAAACCACTACATTGGTTATAACTAATTAGTTATTCAAGCGAAATTAAATATGATAATTGCCGATTTAAGATAGCCTATTCGTCAGCTGTGATCTCAAATCTCCGCAGATGGACTTTTCGTGTTAAAATCTGGAAGTTTTTTGGGCGTCTAAACCCGTGGGAATTGGCCGACATGCTAAAAATCCTGTATTGAAATCATCTAATATGAATGCACCACACTATTCAGAGTTTGATTCCGCCCAGCATTTCCTAATGAACTCGACAAATTTACCCGACATGCTAAGAAGCTTATAAGCCCAACCCACTCAGCTATTCGGCTCATTTACGTAATATATGCAGGGCGCATGCCTTGCATGATTTACAAAAATCACAGTGATAGTATATTTGGATTAAATCAATGGATTACCAACTTCAATGGATTACCAACATCTGTCCAGCTCAAATGTAACAATGAGTCGCAGGCAAGAGGTTTCCATGGTCACGATGGAATAACACGGTGTCATCCCGTCATAATTATGAGATTATTTGGAGAAGAAAAAATAAACGACAAGTTAGTCTAGTTAAGAGGCTAAACAATAAATGATTACTATTTTCGGATTAATAACGAGTGTTCCGAGAAAATTGCTATAATTTGTAACACATTAAGCGACATTGAAAATTTCCCATATACTGTACGTGAATAGACTTATGAATCACCCTGTATAATTATGTCATGAAATAATACTCAGGTGACAAAATTATCCTCTATTTATAACTGTTCAGAATAGACCGTTTGTCGCCAAAATTATGTTACTTATTTAATTAATTATGTTACTTAATTATGTTACCTTGACATGTATATTCGAGAGCCGGGCAACTGATGGACCAAATGTTGGAAGTGATTTGTGATCATATTTATGGACTCATGGACTGATCCGATTTCCCTAAGTAGTCTGGTTCCACACATGATGACCATGCTGTGCACTTGATCACATATCATTTCTAAACACCTATACTAATACTAGGAATACTAGGCTTTTTTGTGTCCCTGGATGGATGTAAATCCAATTTCACTCGACCTGTTGCATCAAGAATCACAAAAGAACCGTCAAATCGAATGACCAATACAGATGACGGATGGTGATGTCCATTCTCTCCAACCACCGTGCACCAGGAATACGCTAATTTACTATTCTACAATGCATACATGCAGATCCAAAGTGGAGCCGCGAGGATCTATAATTTATATAGGTAGAATGAATATCCTCCTATGTATTCGAGGTATCAACTCCGTGCATCTGCATGGTAGATGCAAATTACGGGCAGTGCATAATTGAGTGGTCAGAGATGACCGATGCATCATAATTATGAACTCTGACCGTAATTATAAGAAGTGGAAGCTGGCAATAATCAAATTATCCGCATTAGACTAATCACCAAAGTAGTATGCACACAGCACTGTTGGGTCAATCTTCAGCTTCTTGGTTTTTTCCAGTCCTTCTCCATTAGTTTAATTGCAATTGATCATGAGTTGCGCATTCTCGTTGGTGGCTCTCGGGTGAATATCATGTCTCGGCCCCAGGTGCTGCTCAGGGTAAATATTTCATAGCATTCGGTCATGGCCAGAGCACAGCGATAATAAAGTTACTTTTGCTAATCAACGCTCGAGTGTTTTTAGTAAATGCCTCCGTCCCATGGCGCACAATTACCTCATAGGAACTGCCTAATGGTGCGTACATAGCACGCTTTATTGGGGATCTCTCTGTGCTATATGTACTTCAGTGCAATGTACTCAGAAGCAATTAGTCTCCACCGGAGTTGACTCGATCTTCACCCTTGATAGAACCAATGATAGAACTTGGCCAAAATGGATTGCCTTTAATCAATCTTTGTAATTGCTAAGCTGCACTGTGGAATCATTGGCAGCACTGTTATTGGTGCCATGCAGAGCTGTATCATGTAGCACAATTATCGAGTATTGCTCGTAGAGATCGATCGCCACACCCAAGCGTATACGGGGACCCAACGACATCCAAACCGGGTTTCCTGAAACTGTGACGTCATTAGCCTGTTGAGCCTCGTATTAGATTAACAGATCAATAGGCAAGGCATGCATGCATGCGCAGGTGCCGCAGGGTTGCAGCTATTGCGGTGCGGTGCGTGACAATAGATGCACCGTATATCTCCGAAACGGACACTTTCCAAGTCTTGCACTTAAGTCGTCTTGTGCACGGCTTTTAAGTGCTAAATATCCGCCTTTTAGGCTTATTCACGGAAACAGCTTGGCATTTAAGCAAATTCGTGATGGACAAATTCGCTCTATTGTCTAATAGACACCTGTATACTGCTCCAAAACACGCATGTGATATCTCACCACTTCCTACCAATGCATGCAATCAAATGTTCACAACGAACCTGTGCAATAACTTGAGTCCAGTATCTTCAGAATCTTCATTAATCATATGCCAAGTGTCCTTCAAGATCTCCACTTGCCGTTCTGAGAGTCTGGATGGACATTGCCAAGCGTCAACCACGGCGGCCCGAGGTCTGACCTGATTCAAGGATTGCACACAGCCCATCGCATAGTATCCTATCTGTTGCCTTTACATGCCTAGCTGGCCGTGTGAATCTCGATCACTGCACTGATGGAGCTGGCCTCCGCCATATATACCCCTAGCTGATCTCCTTCTGACTGCTTCCAATGGCCCTTGCTTGATTCGTGGCTAACATGCGTGCATCGTGGCAACCAGGATTGTTGATGTCACTGCAGACTGCACTCTCTTTATATGCATAATGATTATTTTTGGATCTTCCTTTTAATCAATCCTATTGTACTACAAATCCTTTCAACTCCCACGCACTTCTGTAGCAAAAAAACGTGATCACGCGGGAACAATCAAGGTTGCAAATGTACGTCTGTTTCTTTTAAAGGTGTCGTTAAGACAAATTGTCTTGATGAATTGCAATTAAACTCGCTACTCTCAAGGCATAACAAACGTCCCCAGGTTCCTCTTACAACCATGCATGCACTTACTGCCTCGGGTGTCTAACTACCTGTATTGATTATTTTTGCAATCAATCCTGATGAAATTAGCGACCTGTAATTGGGAACTATGTCGATTGCTGGTCAAATATCGATCATGGATCGAAATGTCCATGGGTTAATCAATCCTGTTGCATAGGTGTACACCTGGTGCAGAGTTACTTGTAGAGGGTAACTTGCTTTGGTGTAGAGTGGTGCATACTAGTAGTATACAGGAGTTGATTTCATGATTTGAAATAACATGTAGAACCTTTGATGTATTGCTTTTGATCTGTGTAATATAAAAGGCAGAGTGTTCGGTTGAAGGAAGGCTTGATTTCAGTATGAATACTGTAGCACTGAAATCGATTCCACAGGTTTATGCATAGTGTATAATCACCTTTATTATCATTCTCACAGGAAACGTCATTAATAAAATAGCGCTTGTTGAGTCACAGCGCAGTAATGATTGTCGAGGCATTAGCCATATATTGTTCTGTCTTTCTCTGACTCGAGCACAATCACTCTTGTGCTTCATGCTTAATTGCTGCAGCTTGTTTTCATTATTCATTAATATAAAAAAAAACAATGCCTCGTAATCAGGATTTTCAAAGATAATTTGGTTTCTTCATACTTGTGAGGATATATACAGCATTAGTCTCTTACTAATATTATACGATAATGATTTTTTTGTCCACACCAACAATTAATAGAGTGTAACTGTGGAAAGCGTAGTTTTAGATTATAGATTTCCACGATGCAAATTAGTTCATTACGAGAATTGGATAATATATGCCATCCATTTCACCCCAATTATTTATACAGAAAAAAACTAAAAAGAAAACAAAATGAACCAAAATGAACCGAAATGAACCAAAATGAACCAAAATTTAGACCCAAAATAATGATCGGGATTTTCTGTCACTCACACGCATGTATGCGTATGTTTTCCTGTGTTCTTTCTGATTTCCTCGGTGTATGTGTGGCCCTCTTTTTTATTTCTTTCTGTAGAACTACTTGTGCTTTCGGTGCGGACTGAGCAACGCAGCTTCCCCTGGACCATATCGGCGCATGAGATGCATGTACTAGAACTCTCTACTACATTCTCGGCCTGGTTCACAGATAACATACACTACACATTTCGCAAATGGGCGTGATACGTCACAGAAGACGAAAAGGCGAACCATACGGCGCCAGCGTCCGCCATTGTTGTTGAGTTGGATTCAGCTGACGGCGCTCGGTGCTCAATGCGTTGGAGTGGCGCATCGCATGTACACAAATCCGCGAGATCTCTTTTAAGTAGTTTGTATGTGTTTATAGGCTGTATTAATACACTGCCCTATTGACGAATGATATAATATCAGGAAATTAAAATATCACTGACAAGTTTTACGCAGTGGTTCTTTCAGCAGTTTTGATCAACATTTTCTTGGGTAAAATTATCAAGATACGACACAATTAAACCATCTTGGGGGTGAGAGAGACACATTTCTATGGCATTTTCCATGTACTAATTAACTCGATTCTTGCTCCTGAAGATGATCCGAAACCATACGGCAGGAATATGGGGCGAAATGAATCTGTCAATTTCTCATTTACTTGTTCATCTGGCTTGTTTTCGGAGCTCAACTTGTTCTTTCAAACGTTTCGCTTCTCTCGCTTCAGTAAGTTCGAAATTCCTTTTCGGAATGTGGTTTTCATATATTTGAGTTTGTGTTGATTTTAATTGATCCGCTGAGTGTTATAGAGTAATGAAAGAGCAGATGTCACTGGAACTGTGAGAAGGGGTGAGAGGGAGATACACAGGGCTAATTACCTTCAGCAGTACGTACTTGAGATATCTCCGGGGAATCATATTAAGCATAGTATTCCATTTCCTCTTGCGTGATGACGTTGGTGTCACCCCTGTTGTTCAACCATATTGCTATTAAATTCAGGCATTAAAATTATAAGAGATTTTTTCGAGTGTTTTTTTTTTTTTTTTTTTTGTTTTTTTTTTTTTTAATCTTGAAAAAAAATTATCTGATATTTTAACCATCTTTAACTGAGTATATAAATGGGATGTCAACATGAAATTTATGTACCCATATTCCCGTGTAATGTAATGTAAACCGTATTATCACTTACCAATTGGAATATTTCTTTCGATCAAGGAATATATGCATTCAAACGGGATTTCCGATTGTAGTTTCAATAGTACATGTACTCGCAAAGTTGATGACACGACACTAGCTGGCAGTACACAGCGACGCTTCCATGGCGAAAATGATGAAAAGAAAGACAGCAATCTCAAAGGACACTATACGTATCGGAGCTGTCAGCTGATATCCTCAGCGCATCAGCTTCGTAGCAATGGCCACTTGACCTAATTGTCACGCGTGGTTACGCCGCAAGGGAGATTGCAGCTTCTGCCTATTCTGTGGCCTGGTTATTACAAGTCATTGCCCATAAGTTACCATCGGTCATCATATTAAACCATTATGGAACAACGAATAATACTTCTCTGTACGACACCAGTCACCTCGCTAAACCAGGGTGGTCTAATGCTGCTGGCTCTTATTCCTGTATGACGTGCACAAGGAGGCTTCCTTGTACAATTACATGTATGCCACTTTTCAATTGAAAATGACAACAAAATTGCGCATAATTATGTGATTACAGAGAATATCCATGCAGTCGTTCTTTTGAAAACACCATTCGTATATTGATTGAGAAAACGCAAACTGCAATGATCTACACTCCTAAGGTTTCTTATCCTGAGATATACTGGCGCCCGTATCACCCGAACGGGTTGGGTGGAGCCGTAAAACCCCAATCACCCACTCACTTATCCTGAGAAAGAAACGAAAGCATACAGGTAAAAAAGGGAATAATTATACGGAGAATTAACGAGTCACCTGTCCTATCAGATGCAATAATGATGACTTCTAATTAATTGTTTTGAGATTGTAGTGAATGATAGAAAAACCATCCACAAAGACAAATATATGTACCCTATTTGACCGACGTATTTATATGTATATATTCTGCCATTCTTATCGCAATGGTCTCCTTTTGAGCCCTGAATTAGGTCACTTAAAATATAGGTCATGTACGCCCGTAGATAGATTTCTTTAACGTCAGAAATTTGTGTATGGTAGTAGTAGATAATTTCAATGAAGTTTACGTCAAAATAGAGGACAAAATTTAGGATAGCATCATTAAAAGATCAGAAAGAAATATCCGCGACTATGAGTACATACAAATGTATTACGTAATCAAGGCATGGTAGACGGTGAGCATGAATGCACTGATGTTGGGGGAACCAGAAACATTTCGAGGGACAAATTGCTGCAGTCTTCCAATTTTGGGTTGCATAAATATTTCGATTTTTCTGAGAATATTTCTGGGGTGGCGAATTCAAAGTCGGTTGTGCCTTATTGCTGAGGCCCTCCGTGGATGCAATTGGGGTTAACGCTAAAACTCGCTATTGATTAGGAAGTTATTGCACGCGTGGCTTTTCTTTCGAGGTGATATGTTGGCATAGCATTGCTGAGTGCGCAGCTTTCCTTATGAGTGGGTCAACATCGTCGACGTGGAGACCGAGAGTTCTGAAGGTTAACCACTGAAACCGTTCGAGTCTGTCGGCTCAGCATTCATTTTACTTCTTTCTTTCTTTCTATATGTCGTATTGCATGTATATGCGAAATATATATTATATTGTCTGTTTTAGAAGGCATCATAATACATTCCAATAAAGAGTACAACTGTGTAAATACTGCATTGAATAAGCAGATGTCATACTCACTACTAAAAAAACGCTTTGTAAAATTACATGTATGAAATATTCATTCACAACACCCAAGATAGGCGTCCTTGAACAACCGCTAGCTTCAATAATATATATTTCAGCTCTATGTATAAGTAGTTCGTTCAATGCAAGCAACTATTCCTGAACGTATACTAAGTTGTTAACTTAGCATTCGCACTGTTAGTCATAGCAATCACCTGCGCCGTGACTATCTTACCTGCAGGTAAAGCCCCCTTATCTAAAAGATCAAAGTCCAGAATATCGAGCGCCATCTCGCTGAATCTGTGTCAATCTGTGTGTTTGGGATACTGTTGAATTAACTCACAAATGGAATAAAAATGAGACTGTCAGGGATACTGTTCTTGGTTGTACTTGTTTGCGGCGGAATTCGTGCTGATTTGGCGGTTTTTGGTAAGTGGTTTAAACAAAAAAACTATTGATTCGTAATTCTTGTTTACCTGTGTTCAGTACACTGGAAAATATCAACGTGGACCATTAGTTTTTCCATTAAACAAACACACATGGCAGTGTCTTGAATTAAGTTGATGAATAGGTATATGTCTCTCATAGCATTAAACATTAATGCTATACCTATACATAAGCATTAAACATTAATGCTATACCTATACATAAGCATAATGGAATGTTTACTCTTCGTCAGATTGCCCGTTTGGATGGGAGGATTACGAAGACCGTTGTTATCGTTTCGTTCAGGACCCCCCTCTGGCAGCGCCTGAGTTCAGCCTGGACTGTTTGGTGAGTCGACCCCCGAGGGAACATGTCTTATTCAGGACATCTCCTTTTCTGCAAAAGCTTCCTCGTTGAGCCCGAGGACAAAGAATCAGCGAGCAATTCGTCATTTATTCATGCAGGTGCCACAGAGGCGTCTGAGAATAATTTCTCTGCTGTCAATATTATCTGCTTGGATCGCCCTTAGCAACGAATGACATCGTTGCCGTTATTTCATTGTGTTTCTTTCTTGTAGACCGATGGTGCATATGGGTTGAGTATCTCCAGCGAAGGGGAGCACATGTTCATCCAAACCACGCTGGCCCGAGAAGACTCAGGCCAATTGAAGTAAGCTTTACTAAGCCCGTTGTATATCCCTAGCGCTTAGCTTATAAGCACAAATAAAATATCAAAGCCATGTGATGCCTGAGGCTAACTCATACTAAATTAGGATGAAGAGCATTTAGTGATAATTAGAAAAGTGGGAAAGCCCGGTCATGGGTCTGCAAAAAGAGAGTCATAAACGACTACTTCAAACCTAAATTAATCCTTAAGCTGATAAATTCAATTCAATTCAATTCAATTCAATTCAATATAATTAATAAACCGATACTATTACAACAGGAGTAACTGGTGGACGAGTGGGAAACGTTTAATTGAAGGAAGCATGGAGTTTTACTGGGAGGGTGATGGCACGAAGGTGGAGTCATACTTCTACTGGTTCAATGAATCCATCCCGGAAGACATGGATAAACATAACATCATGTATCACTATGACGGTAAAGATATCAATGGAAGATGTGGTGCAAATACACGTTTTGTCTTGAAGGTTATGAGTGGGGCTGGATTCTGGGGACTGGAATGGAAAAGAGTCCGTACGTGTGTGAGATTTCAAAGGAGGACATTTACAAAATCAGTCAAGAGGATAGAGGGCCAGGCGAGTTCACCAGGTGTTGGTCAAGAAGATATATCAATTATGTTTTACTTCAGATTACGGAGTGGACAATCCGGATGAGGAGACTATCGAACGCGGTCCGAAAATGTTGGAACAACCGAAAGATGTAGTCTACGAACCGAAAGATGTGAACAAATTCACGAGCATCATCTGCACTGTGGATGCTTATCCAGAGGCTGAGTTTTCATGGACCAGAGAGCGAGCAGGAGACAAGGTTGAAATTGACCCTAATACGGAGCCCAGGTATACAATGATCAACGGTGTACTCATCATCCACGAGCCAGCAGCAGATGAAGAAGATGACGGAAAATATCAGTGCACAGCCACAAACAAATTTGGTTCCATCTTCAGCAATACCATCGCCCTTGATTTCGGATGTAAGCGTCTTTCATCACTGATTGTCACCTCAGTTCCTAGCTTAATTCTACTCATCAGATTTACAAGACTTTCCCAAATCCCCAAGGGCTCCAGTGTCAGCCATAGCATACCAATGGGCTTCCGTGGAGTGTAGTCCCCCTGCTCACTACCCTGAAGTTCTGTATACTTGGTATAAGGACGATATCTACAACTTCATCCGACCCGAATTGAAACCATACATCTTCATCTCTAACGACGGTCGGCTGTATTTCTCAGAGATCACCGCTGATGATGTCGGTGCCTATTACTGTCTTATCTACAAACCTGGACAAGCGCTAGCAGAAGGAAAGGTCAGCATGCCAACAGAGGTCAAAGTAGTTGAAGGAAGTGAGTACCAAGCAGAGACAGCTGCCCAGAAATTATGACATAATTTGTCTTCAGGTCCTGGTATCTATGAACCAGAAATTGGGAGTGGTTTTCCGCTTGTTTACCCAAGTTCTCCAATGATTGGTGATAACGTCCGCCTTGAATGCTGGGCATCTGGAACGTAGGTGTATATATGTTATATTCATGATTATGATCTACCTCTGTTATTAGATCTCGCTATGATGATTTGATATACACATGGGACAAAGTTGAGATGGTAGATGGTAAACCTCATCGTGAACTGCCATTGCCCAACCAAGCCAGGCTTACTGATCACATGAGAGTATTGCTCATCGACGATATTCAGTTGTATGATGAAGGAACCTACAGATGCAATGTGCGTAGATTGCACGGACAATCCCACTCAGAGACAGTGGACTTGATATTACAAGGCAAGTCAATGGGTGTCAAAAGACTACACATTCATAGAATGAAATGTTTACAGCCAGACCATACTTTACACTCAACTTGAAAGACCAGTTTGCTGACATCGGTACTGACTTAACGTGGAGGTGCCAGGCAGGGGGGAATCCATCCCCCCAATACCATTGGTTGAAGAACACCGAGATTTTATCCAACGACACCATTCCCGAGGAAGACCGTGGCAGAATTATCGTCAACAACAATGTCCTCATAATTCGCAATCTAGATCCGGAGAGAGACAATGGCATGTACCAGTGTCAAGCAACTAACATGCTGGGCACCGAGTACAGCACAGGAGAACTCAGAGTTCTAAGTAAGTCCATTCAGATAGATATTTACAATCGAACCGAAGAAATTATCTTTCAGGCTTTGCACCAAACTTCAAGAAATATCTAATGCAACCGAATCAGTTTGCCACAGCACTAGGCAACACTACGCTGTACTGTAGACCGGAAGCTGCTCCGTATCCATCTGCTGAAGAGATCATCTGGTACAAGAATGGAGTCCCATTGAATCCTGGATCTGGAGAAAATGACCGTGTGCAACAACTTCCCAATGGCAATGTATTCATCAGTAATGTGCAGCAGTCAGATCAAGGGGTCTACAAATGTCATGTCAGCAATTCATACGGAGAAGCAGAGACAGTTGGAAACCTTACAGTTCTCAGTAAGTGTGTCCAGTTCTTCCCAACAATATAACACATTGAATCTGCAGCAACGACAACACTAACTCAGCCTCCACTCGACACCAACATCCAAGTAAACAGAACAAACTTCTTAAGCTGTATGGCATCCTACAATCCAGTTCTTGACGTCACCTATGTTTGGTATCATGGTGACATGCTAGTTGAGTTTGAGAAAGTGTTCCGTCTTGGAGAGAACCGCTATCAAGTGTGGCACCACCCAAACTACATGAGGGTTTGCGCTTAGCACTTTAGTATATTCTCATTCATTCCCGTCATGTTTCTCTTCCAGGGCACAGGTCTCTATGTCGGTGGCTTGTACATCATGAAAGCTCAGTTTGAGCACCAAGGGAGGTATACCTGCAGAGTGCACAGTTCTTCGGGTATGACAGCCGCAAGCGCTACAGTTCAAATTCTAGGTAAGCTTGTCTCTTTTGCAAACAATTCAGTCCACAGTCAAACATTAACACAGGGCCACCGAGTGAGCCGGCTGGTGTGTTCATACAGAGTGCCACAGTGACGACATCCTCTGTTGTGGTTCAGTGGAAAGCGTCAGGGACCACAACTAGGCCAATCATTTCATACGTCATTGAAGGTTACAACTTCTGGGAAGGGTTCTGGCGTATTCTCTTTACAAGTGAGTTTATCAGTGCACTTGATATGCAGTGTGTGAGCTTAACACTTTTGTAGATGTGCAAGTGGATGAAGATGAGAGGGAAACTATGCATTTTAACGTTACCGATCTCAGGCCGTACAGTACATACCAGCTCAGGATTAGAGCAGAGAACTCGTACGGTACAAGCATACCAAGCACTCCATCACGTAAGTCCAGAATTATTGAGATACAACTTAGCTAACAGTCTCTCATGCAGAGGAGTTCACAACATGGGCTGTAAAGCCAGACCGTGCTCCAGAAGAAGTTGGCGGAGGAGGAGGAAGAGTTGGTGATCTTACCATCACATGGAAAGTGAGTCTTGATAAGGATCAATGCCGACCGTGGGGGTCGAGGTCCCGGGTTCAAGACCCAATCAGGCCACGGGCGTTATGATTGTGAATTACAATTGTGATTCTTCAGTGACTCTGCAGTGCTGCCCAACTGCGTAACAAGGCCGGGCGCTGTGTACTACTGTCTGTGGTGGTATGCAGCATAAAGAACTCTTGGGATTTATCGATAAGAGTAGGGGGAAACCCCGGTCCCGGGCCTTCTGTTCTGGCGCCCGTATCACCCGAATAGGTTGGGTGGAGCCGTAAAACCCCAATCTATCACTCACTGATAGGGATCAATCATATTGTGAATTCTGGACTGCAATCTTTTCAGCCCCTGGAAGAGTGGGAATACAACGGCCCAGGAATCGGATACAGAGTGAGACGAAAGAATCGTGGAGATGATGAGTGGGATAAGGTAGTGCATGGTCTATTTGAACACAATTGCTCCGTTCCTTCATTCTGTAGACTTTTGACATACCTGGAGGGGATATCAGCCGATATGTCGATTTGGTCGGTGAACCAAACTTCTACCGGGAGTATGAAGTGACTGCGCAAGCATACAATGATCAAGGCTTTGGTCCTGTCTCTCCCATCAGCATCATTCGCTCAGCTATGGGCCGTGAGTATAGGCCTAACCCTACGTTACACTCATATTAATCTCTATACACCAGTGCCTACGGTCATTGCCCAGAATGTCCGTGCTCAACCGTTCAACTCCACAGCCTGCTTAGTACACTGGGAGCCAGTGGAAGATTCGAGAGATCATATTAAAGGCAAACTGGGAGGCTACAGAGTAAGAAGCAACACAGTCCTGCATGGTGGTGCAACCAGTTCTGCATTCCATTTCAGTTGAGTTACTGGAAGGAGTGTTGCGAAACTGAGGAAATGGCTCCAAGAGTTACCATCGATGGTCAAGCATCAGAGGGACTGGTCATTGGCCTGGAACCCAACACTCCTTACTACTTTGACGTCATGGTATGGAACCAAGCAGGCAATGGGCCCAAGTCCCAATACTTCATCCAGCGCACGCTGCGTACTGCTCCTATCAACATGCCTGTCGAAGTTCAAGTTTTACGCAAGAGTGGGACAGCAATTGAGGTCAGCTTCCGAGGAGTATCGACAACCTCCGAGGAGGAACCACTGGAAGGCTACAAGGTGATCTACAACCTCCTATCCTACAACAATCACTTCAACTGTTGTTTGCAGGTTCGCATCTGGGCGGATGGAGAGCATTTAAAAGTTGGCGAGGATTATGATTCAGGGAAGGAGACGACCTTGTACATCGACGATCTTAGATCTGACGTCATGTACAAACTTCGTGCTTATGGCTATAGTAGAGGGGGCATGGGAACAATGAGTTCCCCTGCTGTCAAGTTCATGCTAGGTAAGCCAGATATACAATAGCGAAAAGCAGTTGTGGTGACGTCATGACATTCTGAAGCTATTCTTTGAATTATTTGTCTCCACATCCGGGCATTCTATAGAAATTGGCGGAATCCTTCAAGATTCTCATCTCCACACGCGAGCATAGGGGAATCCAATGACGTCACTGTTTTCGACCTCTGATCAGCTATAAAAGCCTGTACTGTAGAACAGGAAGTTTCTGTTTATTCGTGGCACCAATTATTCTCGGCCAAGCGTAGAGACATATCATGACCGCGAATATAGCGAAAATTTCATGCGCGCAAAAGTTTCCTGTTGTATAGTATATATGTGTGTGGAGCATGCGTCTCCATGCGCAGGGCATGAAATTCAACAAGGATCAGCATCACCTCTTCAGGTCCAAACTGATTTCGCTCAACTCACAACGCATGTCTTCACTCCAATTCCAAAGTCAAACTATTAGCTTGAACTACATTCTTATTTCGTTTTTCAGGATCAGCCGCAGCCGTTTCTTCGTCTATCACACTCATCGTCACGCTCTGCGTCTTCAACCGATTGTTTTTATCTTGATTCATTGATATCTATATTTTTTTTTTTTTTTTTTATTTTTTATAATCACATGTTACTACTTTTCTCAATAAATATTTTATACTTCTAGTTTTCCTAATAAATTTATGTTTTTAAACAGCTTCAAATATTTCCGCTTGAATCCACCACTGTCAATTTTAATTACTTGCTAGTAGTACATGTATACCATAGAATATATATATCATACTCCTTAGACTGGCCAATCATAACGCATATTTCCACTGAGTATGCGTTATGATTTTCCTTGTTTGGACTCGCGATAAAAATGAAAATATTCATAGATGCATCCTGAGAAATGAAAGTAATCGAAGAAGAATTGATTCAAAAGATGAAGAAGAGGAATTGATTGAATCAGTCTTATGTCTTATGGAAGATTACTTACAAGGGGAAAAAAATAAGCTCCCACACCGGGAATCGAACCCGGGCCGCCTGCGTGAAAGGCAGGAATCCTAACCACTAGACCATATGGGATGGCTGAGTGAATGCAATTGAATAATATATATAACTCCATTCAATTTATTCACGAACATTTGACACAATTAATTTTTATGTAACCAAAAAAAATAGAATTCATTATTATGTGAATAAAAGTATAATAAGAATGTTTTTTAACACTAGCCTTGTGCTTTGATTGTAAGTTGGTATATGGTTAGCATAAGTTAATTCAAATATTTACAAGTACAAAAAAATTTAAGTTTTGGGAGTTTAATTTATATACAACATATTTTAAGCTTGTTAAAGAATAATCAAGTTAGATGTTCATTGGGTGGGGCCTGGGCCTAGGAATGAGGATACGAATTAATAAGCATTGGATAAAATATTTAAAAATTTAAATTATATATGTACTTAAATGCTAAAAATTGACCCACAAACACAAAAGGCAGAGATTATTCATTCGTGGCTATTGTGTTAAATCAGTAATAATTGCTCTTCATTTATCACTGCTTTAGTAATGGTGGGTCACGCAATTATACAGCACAAAATAAAATAATTTAAAAATAGAACAGGACCCCAACAAAACAAAACAAAATGAAATGGTCAACATTTCAATAACAAACAATAGAATTTACAAAATATAAATCAACACTTTTTATGATAAATATAAGAATCTAAAGTAGACACAAATTCAATGCAAATAATTCCTACTGAAATTTAGTGAATGCAAACATCAGAAGTAAAATTTTGAAAACGAAAAAAAAAAAAAAAAAAAAATTGTTCTGGTTAGGATTTAGACGATGAGGAGAAACACCTTGGTCCAGATACCCTGTCCACTCGATGACCAAAACCTTGAGATCATAATTAAGAAATTGGAATATTTATAGAATATTCACTCACTGATATTTCTGCCCTTGTAGAATATCTCTTCAATTGCATCTTGAGTTGAAGCTATCAAAAGGAGAACGAGAAGCGTTCAATTAATTAATCAGTAATTAATTATAGAGTAAATGTTATAAGTGAATACTAATTTGTCTCCTTTCTTCTAACACAGTACCTGACAGAGAGGTATTCGGTTTGAGAGTTTTCATCTGGAATTTCAAAAAGATTAAAGTCAAATAAAATGATTTCTATGACGAGGGACCTTTTTCATGAGAGCGTTGAACGGTCGTCCCATGTTGGAACTGACAGCATTGGGCTTCTGAAGATCAGTCATAGCTGGAAAAGAAATACGCGTTGAATCATGAAAAAAATCCCACAATATTCAACATGGAAAATGCATGCACATAATCAGTCCAGAGCAAATGTGATTTAACAATTCAGCGCAATACACCTATATCTAGTGCAGGCGTATAATTCTGTGTCATAGATTGAATAAGCAAACTCACAAGCATTCTCTTTTGTAGATGACGACGATGACTATTAGAAAGAAAACACAAATAAACCCCTGTAAATAAATAAATAAATTGCGCCTCACGTCATCAGATGAAACAGAGCTCTGCGTGACAGTGGATTTCATGGAAGAGATATCCTCATAAAGAGGGTCATTCCCTGGCCGAGCAGTTGAAACGTAAGAATAGGCACCGTCATCCAGTTCAGTGGCTTTCATGTACTGAGGAATGGGAGGAGGAACTTCCTCAGCGACCGGCTTAGGAACGACTTTAATGCGAGTGTTGCTAAGGTTTGCTTTGTGGGGTACGGAGTAAGTGTCGTCTTCAGGCAGACGCATTGCCACTGAGTATTCAGCCGTGACAGTGGGCCCCTCGGACGCGCCTTCCTGGTAGAGATCGTCTTCTTCAGATTCGCAATCAACGTTGGCGTAGTCCTGTGACGAGGAGGGATGGTTAATTAATCAAGGGGTTAATCACTTAAGAGGTTAATTAATCAAGTCTCACCGCCTCATCCTCGTTAAGAACACAGTTCTCGTATGTGTGGCCTTTAACTTTTGACAAATGCTGAAGAAATAACTCAGCTACGCATTCATGCAGGAATTTGTACTGCTCCTGAACCGATCGGATATATATGAGCTTGAGATTTCAACAGAAGAGTACAACTGCACTCACGGGTGCTTGCACAAATGCCGGTCGTTGCTTCCGCATCTTGAGGACAAGAGCTTTCAAGCTGAATTGTTCTGGCAGTTTCTGGATTAAGAAATCGTTTTATTCAAAGAAAGAGAGCGAGAAATAATAAAGAGTGATCTCACGGCTAATTTGATCAAATTCCACACGTAATCCACCGCGATGATGGTTCCCGTTCTTCCACAGCCAGCACTGCAGAAATGAGAAAACGTTTTTAAATTGGCGATGAAGCTTCGTTGAACTCACCTGCAGTGCACGAGAATGGGACCTGATCTGGACGCCTGTTTCTGGCGCATCGTGGTGATCAGATTGAGGATGGATTCCACGGACGAAGGGACGCTACGGTCCGGCCACGACAGGTAGTGCAGCTGAGAGAGAAGGCGCTCCTCACCCCCACGAGACACCCTCAGGGAGCGACAGATGAAATCGGGACTTTCTTGCGTCTCTTCATCCTGAGTGATATTGGATGATGAGATACCGATTAAATCTTCTGAAGTCACAAACCAGTTTGATAGAAATATCGCCAAATTCAACATCATCCAGAACATCCTGGCTCCAATAACGATGACACTTTTTCTAAAATCACCACCAAATAAGTTAAAAAATTCCATCGTGCAAAAATGAAACCTTTTTCGGACAACCTTCGTACTCGTTGCAGGCGGTGATGATGACGTAAACCTTCTCCTGCCAAACCATTCGCCAGAAATCGTCAGCAGTCGAAGCCAGAGGCCCCATCGCGGCAATGTATTCGTGGTCCTTCACGACACCCTGCAGACGAAACCAAATCCGAATGAGGTCCTAGTGAATCCAGTGCTCACGTTAACGTAACTAGCATTGATGTAATCGCTGCCTTCAGCGCCATCTACTGGAGTCAACTTAACTCGGCTTTCATCATCTGAGTGAGGAAGTGAAGATTATGATGTCATAAATGAATGATGCACCCACAGGGGATAACGTCTTTGTAACGATTCTTTGAGATATTTTCCGGAGTGAGGCCGACAGTGGCTGGCGTGATTTGTTTATACTGCATGGCCTCCATCTTGATAACCTATGAAACGCAAGAGATTAATTTGAACACGGTAAATGTGACAATTAAAAGTTCATAAGATTCACCATGAACTGGGAGTGGTAGTCACCGAGGCAATTCGTGCCAGTGCCCTCCTTCTCGTCCAATTCCTTCTTTCTTGCTAGGAATGATCGCATCATGTCCACTGTCGCCATTCTCACAGCGCACTGGTGTCTCAACTGAAAATCAGAAAAAAATACAGGAAAGGTTAAGAATAGCTCTGCTAACTATCGTACAGTACTTAATATATGCAGGTAATTGATGCATTAATAGCGAACGGGAGGAAGGACTCCGGCTCTGCTTAGATAATTATTCCCTGTGATTGCATTCATCACCGTATGTGGCAGCCACAGTGATGAAATTTTTGTTAAGATTTCTGGTCATGCAGTCCAGACCGCATAACATATTTTGCTCCTCTTGATTGAACAGGATTATGTAAGAAAATGGAAATTAATAATTGAAATTGTCAACTCATGAATTAATCATAAACATGTATTTCTCAGGTTGATGTACATAACAGAAGTCAATTTTTATTTCAATTGACAACTTGTTTGCAGTTTTAGCAATGGTGTGAAGGAGTATGTAGCGTAGTATGTGTGTTATGTTTACATAGCACGTGGTTGAGCTACTTTGAAAGCCGCATGGCAGTATTCAGTGCAGAAATTTTCTGCATACGCTGGACTACTTCGTGGTGAGGGAGCAATTCTGTCACCTTGCATGATACTGATGACAGATTAGCAGTTGCAGGGTTTGTCCAGGATTTGGGTTGGATCCATGAGTTTAGGCTCAATCTGAATCAGCTTGGTTTTGCTGTCTCTCTCAGTAATAAATATAGCTGCATATGTTCTTATCAGTGATAACTCCTGAAGTTAATATGTCTTGGCATTTGCCATGCTTTTTTCTCATTGATCATATAGGTCGTTGGTTTAGCACTGCTTGTCTACTGCAGTGAGTTCTCAGATTTTTAAAGATGCTGCACAGCCTCATGTGTGGAATTTTGCAATAAATTGATTGCTACATATTACCTGATTATTAGAAACGAGCATGACAAATAGGTGTCCCTACGACAAACACACTAATATCATACAATTATTTTAATTATGAAAAATATTTAAAAATAATATATTAATATTAGTACTGTTACCAGTATTGGCGTATTGCTATTAGTGATAATTAAATTATAATAGTTATTAAATTATTACTTCAGCTTCCTGGTTAGATTTTGACGGTAATTCATTAAGATTTAAAAGCTATGGAAAATATCGAATGGAGTTCTTACGCGCCACTTCGTGGGAATACAATTGAAAAATACTCCAACAAAGTCTTATTTCTTCACGAATAATCTACAAACAATTGACTAATTCTGACAGAATGCTGTCTGCTTCACTGGAATTGTCAGTAAAACTAGGAACCGTGAATTAAAGGATTGGGTAAAATTGACCTTCGACCTTTAAAAGCGAGGCAATAGAGACTGATGCTACGTGCATATGCATGTGAGGGGATTTCCATTTAGTATTGGCTGTGGTTATTCGTAACGTCACCGTTCAGCTACAGGTTCGGGTTAATTGGATTAAAGTGCCTTTGATTCAGCACTGTTACAATCTGACGTTAGAGTTTTGCTATTTATATATCTTCTATTTCTAAAAGATATCTCCTCATAAATAATACAGTAATAACTAAAATAAAAATTAACTGGAATAATTAACCAACCAAACAATAATTAAGCCCTACTGATGCGTTACAACAGTTTAAGTGGACTTCATTATCGAAAGAAAAGACAGGACGATAATGAATGATAAACTGTATTCTGTGTAACAAGAATGGAAAGCAAAATGTGATATCGAACAAAACATCAAAACGGGAGATCCCGAAACATCCACCTTTCCAGAGGAATTAAAAAAAAAATAAAAAGAACGAATATCTAAAAAGTGTCATTGGAAACGCACAGGCTTTTTCACAAGGCGACCTGAACGAATGCGGGTCTCAGAGGCACTTTCCATGTCATCTGGAGCGAGTGCAGGAGGACAAGGTGGAGTACGCGGAGCAGCCGGCTCCTCGCAGATATCTTGGGGTGGTGTGGCAAAAGTCAGCTTTCGGTGAGAGTGTTTTGGAGATGAGATCTGACGTAACATTCTGCAGTTCCTTCGTAGAGTACGGCCGTTCACATCAGTCGTTTCGTAAGAACGGCCACTAAGCTGTCTGGTGACCGTGGCCTCTCTCCACTGTCTTGAGCCGTCTATGGGCTGGATTCTGACCTGATCGCCAACATCAAGCTGACTGAGTTCTCTTCGTCCGTCGTCCACAGACAGTTTTTTTAGTCTAAGTTTCTCCTTTTTCTCTGCTTTACAGGCTGAGAATTCATAGCCAGAGCGCTTTCTGCTTGGTAGGAGCAGCTGGGTAGGACGACCAAATAGACGCTCAGCCGAAGAGGTTGCGAGTCCTTCTGTTGGAGTGTTCCTGATATTTCATGTCTCAACATGGCGCCTGATATACTTAGACATACCAGGCCAAAAGAGGACTTGTCTTGCTCTGCGCAGACAGCTGTTAATTCCCAGGTGTCCAGCCTGAGCCTTCTCGGTCATTTCCAGTCGCATTTCTTTTGGTACAGCAACTCTGTTGCCACGGAAAACAACTCCATCTTCCACATTCAACTCGTCTCAATACGAAAAGTAAGGGAGTAGAGATACAGGTAAGTCTTTTCGGTCTGACGGCCATCCACAAGCAATCTGATAAGAGAGATCCTGTTGTGTTGCGTCTATTGCACCACTTTTTCTGACAGCGTCCAGTCTGGCATCAGGCAGATGGTGCAGAGTCACAGCGTGGATGGTCTCCTCTCGTAGTGGCTTGGAGGTGCACATCCTTGACAAACCATCCGCGAGTTGGTTCTCTCTACCCGGGCGGTAGGCAACTGTGAAGTTGTAGTGTTGACAGCGCAACTGCATCGCCAGTAGCCGTCGAGAGGCCTTGTTCAGGGGTTTTGTGCAAATTCCAACTAAGGGCTTGTGATCTGTTATCACTGAGACGTGATGAGCAAACACATAGTGATGGAAACGTTCCAGACCAAACACTATCGCCAGCATCTCCTTCTCAATAGGGTGGTAGTTTCTTTCACAGGGGGACAGCAGTCGACTGGCATATGCAATAGGCTTGTTCTTTTGCATGAGGGCAGCACCAAGTCCATAGTCTGAGGCATCAGTTTCAAGGAACAGTTCTGCTCTGGTGTCATACATTGCCACCACAGGAGTGGATGACACTTGCTTCTGGATCTTCTCAAAGGCGGCCTGTTGAGCTTCAGTCCATGACCACGAGATATCTTTCTTCAGCAGATTTCGTAGAGGGGGTAGAGTCTCTGCAAGCTTTGGACAGAACTTGGAGACATAGTTCACCATTCCAAGGTAGGTTCGTAGCTCACTACAGTTGGTTGGTGGTGACATGGATGTGATGGCTTTGACTTTCCCAGGGTCAATGGCAACGCCTTCGCTTGAAACGTAGTGACCCATGAAAGTGATTGACTTCGCTTTGAGCTCCAGTTTCTTTTTGTTGAGTTTGATTCCTTTGTCTTGACAACGCTTCAAGAAAGAGCAGAGATTCTGGTCATGTTCCTTGTCATCTTTCCCAAAAATAACAACATCGTCGGCCATGAAGACGATTCCTGGTAGGCCCTCAAGCGCATGGCCTAGTTTCTTCTGTAGTATTTCTGAGATAGCAGAGAGTCCAAAAGAGAGTTCCCTCCCACTTTCCCCAAAACAACAGAACAAAATGATAACAAGTAAATAGATACATAAATAAATGAATAGATATAAAAAATATTTATAAATATAAATAAAAAGAAAATAACATAAAATGAATCGTATAGTTTTCAGCGCTATTCGTACGTTATTCTCGGGTGTTTTTTTTTTTTTTTTTTTTTTTCGTGGAGCTTATTTAACCTCGGAATCCTGAAGCAACTAAGGCTTATGTGGTCCGAGGAGGTAAGCAGGAGTTAAGTGCCTTACCCAAGAACACAAGGTTAGTGGCTGGCTTCGAACCTCCAGTGGCCAGCGCCAAGCCCTTTCGAGGCGAGCACGCTAACCACTCGGCCACCACCTCTCCCAAATTCCCTTATTACACCCTTATTCTCGGGTGTTGCTAAACACCTTCCGAAACTTATATGAGACCTTATAAGTTTCGGAAGGTTTTTAGCAACACTCAAGAATAGTGTACGCATTGATCTATGCTAGTAGTTTAGATCAATGGATCAATGAATGAACGTATAGCGCAGGAAACTTAAAGAGGACCTTGGTTCATTTTGAACGTTTTTGGATTGATTCCATGAGCTTTTGTGAGTGACGAGAGTCCATTTTCGAAAAAAAAGGTCAACTGTGAATGATATTCGAGACAAATTAAAATACGAATATCCTGTTCAAGCAGAATAGCTTGAAACAAGATGAGTGCGAGATTTCTTTTATAAGAACTGCTGAAAATCTGCTAAAAGAACAGTTCTCATTGAGACAATAGGAGAGTTACTTTTATAC
>KB310978.1:54017-75430 GCA_000328365.1 Capitella teleta
GTTTTTCCAGGGCATTAATTTGATGGATATGTCAATGGGAGATGGTGCTAGGTGAGATTTTATCTCTGATTGTCTTCTTATATTACAGTTGACCCTCGTTAATCCGACCGTGTTCGTTCCCAGTCGTATGGATTAACACATTTGCTTCACCATCAGTCCCTATGGGGTCACTTATGTAGTTCAACCACAAAAATCAAAACAACAACAGACAGACTGATTTTTCCATTGTTGATCAAAGGAAGGGTAATAATATGATTAGATTATCAGTTAACTTAACAAATTTTCATTATATTATAATTAATTATATAGAAGCAATGAATGAATGTCGACTATACACAGATGTTTTTGCGACAGTTAACACCTTTATCAAAACAGGTCGTTGTCTTTAACATGAGTGCTTTAAATATAACACAAACAGACCTTTCATTTGGGACAATAACCTTGGAACAATCGTGATTCTTTTACTTTGATACTTCAAAGGATGACGCTGAGAAGGCAAATTATTAATGGAAACTTTAATTTGGTCGCCAAAAATCTAAATCGGAGTTGGAAATTAAGGGAATCGGCTTAATATGAGCCTAGCATTGTGACAGATCCGTCCTCGAGCGTCAAGTTGGATTATTTCGGGAGTCGGATGAATAAAACTCATGATTAATGAGAACTGACTGTGGTATGTGTGATTTCAGTGATAACGCCGAGAGTGATGGCAGCGAATATGAACTTCCAGCTGACTTCCTCATCCAACCGAACACAAAGGTTTGACGGCTCTTGAAATTATTTTCTGAGTAATTATTTGTTCCCTCTTCACCCGACAGAAACGCAAACGCGCCGACTCGGATGAATACATCCCGAGCGGAATTTCCAAGAAGGAAAAAGCAAAAGCGGCGAAAAAGGAAAAGGAAAAAGAAGTGAAAGCAAAACGGAAATACAAGAAACGACAAGTCAGTCAGCGCAGAGCGAATTCAGTCTCCTCACTTCGCTTCTTTCCGCAGCCGAAACCGAAAGACCAGTCAGCCGAAAAGCCGAAACGCGCCTACAAGCGGAGAGCAGCAGCTGGGTCTGACACGGAAGAAATGCTGGCAGTGAGCCAAGAAGCAATCCAGTGTTACGGGCCCAGATGCATAGAGAGAGCGCGAGAGGGTTCTAAATACTGCTCTGATAACTGCGGTTTGAAGCTAGCCACTAAGTGAGCATGACCTTTATGCACTCAGCTGACCTCTCTCTTTGAAGTCGTTTGTTTCAGATCCTGCCCCAGCGCATCCAGCATTGGCAGGCGGCTTCTAGTATTGCCGAGGAGAATAATCGCAATATTCTTGAGGCGATCCGAGAGAACCAGCAGGAGGCCAAGAACCATTTGGTTCAGTTGGATCTGCGGCACAAAAACCTCGACGCTCTGATTGAGAGGGCAAAGAACGCCACCATTGACCCTGATGCGGAGGTACTCGCTTCTATTTCGTCATTTTTGCAAAGCTTTGTTGGTTTAAACTAATGTGGTGATTTGTTAAGAAAAAGATTCGTGCTGTGGAATCGAGTGAAAATGCTTTCACATCTCACGCATCTTCTTAGCCCATGACAATTGAGAAACGTTTTTCTAATGCAACCGACGCAAACCCAATTCTCCTTTGTGGGGGTGTTAATTAATTGTTAATTAATTGTTAATTAATTGTTATGTTGTGCGTTGATGACACGCTACTTTGATTGACTGCTCTAAAGAGAACCCCTCAACTCTGACAAAGATGTTTTTCTTTTGCGGCACTCAACATTTTAATCAAAGCAGATCTCTTTGAAAATACCACAACATGAGTGTTATAGAACACTCAATATTCTCTGCCAGATAATGTTTTGCAGTTTTTGCGGTCAGGTTCCTCCACGAAAAATTTGATTCTGCTTAAAAAAAGTACGAAATGCAGCTTCAGGAAATAGGCCAATGTGCACTGTTCATCCCAGTATGACCAACATGTGTTAGCACAACATTCTCTTTTATGCGTTAATTAATTGACGAGATCGCCTCGGAGATGAAAATCTATTAGATGACTAACTTCAAAGTCAGTTAAGCAACAAACGCGAAGTGACTCATATATGAAAAACCTCGAAAACTGTGTTTCGTTGTTTTAAATGGTGTTCTACACACTATGACACAAACAGACAGTTTACATCTTAAAATGCGAACGACTCATTTCTGTAATATGGCTGTCCAAGTTTGAACAAGAGCTCGATCATACTTTATTTTGGTTGCCAAAAGTTGAAAGTCAGTCGGAAATAATGGGAGTCCGCTCAGCATGGTGACTGGTGTGTGCCTGCAGCGAGCACTGAATCGGCTTATTGATTGAGTCGGGATTTGATTAATGAGGGACGACTGTATATTGAATGAAATATTTTGGCAGAATGCCCAGGATGAAGAGGAGACTGAGATGAGCATGTATTGCATCACATGCGGACACGAAATCAACTGCAGAACAGCTCTGCGACACATGGAGAAATGCTTCGCTAAGGTAACCACAGTAAACCCGCCCTCCAACTCACTACGCTTCTCTTCCAGTACGAAAGCCAGACTTCGTTCGGTTCAATTTACCGAACAAGAATCGAAGGCAACTCGATGTTCTGCGACTTCTTCAACCCGCAAAGTATGACCTACTGTAAGCGACTCAAGGTCATGTGTCCTGAGCATGGCAAGGACCCTAGGGTGAGGGATCAATGACCTTTCGCGGGATTCGTAATCTCTTTGATCCCAGGTGGCTGAGGATGAGGTGTGTGGCTTTCCCCTGGTGGAGGACGTCTTCAGAGAGACGGGAGAATTCTGCCGATGTCAGAAGCGGAAGTGTAACAAGCATTACTGCTGGGAGAAGTTCCGGAGAGCGGAAATTGACATGGAGCGTGTGAGGCAGGTCAGTTTGGGAAATGACCATTTGGCTGCCCTACTGTTAAGAGCAATAACAGCTACTCATGAGGGGCTGGGTGTGGTCGCCTTCAGCGGTGGTAATAGCATTGGCTGCTGTCTAATTTGAAGGATTTTCACATCGATCTAATATTTGATTCATTTCCCAATTATGAAATTAAAAAAAAAACTTTAATGGTTGAGGGCTTTTCAAATGTGATGATGATGATGATGAGAGTAGAGGGGCCAGATTTTGTCCTTCTTTGGCTAATAGAGATGGGGGGCGCCACTCCTTTCCATCCAGGGTAGTGAAGCACCCAAGGACACAAGGTTGGTGGCTGGCTTGGAACCTCCCGTGGCCAGCGCCAAGCCCTTTCGAGGCGAGCACGCTAACCATTCGGCCAGCACATCTCCTTTCATTAGTATCCGTTTTACACTATATTTTCAATGTATTTATGATAAATTAGCGTAATTGTGCTGTTTGGTTTCATTTAAACCGTCTCAACACAAGAAATCGTCTCGGCTAATATATAACAGGGGTGTGATAGCTCCGGTGTTTTCCTGAAATCTGTTTTATTGGGTCTGATCTGGTCATTCGTGAGATTGATGCAAATGAAGTCAGATCTCATGACGCCATTATAAGGGGGCAGGGGTGTGTCAAGCGGGCGACCGACGCTTGGGCGAAATCGCAGGAACGAAATCACAGGAAATGGCTGGTAGCTAGATCAGTACGGAGGATACATTTTAGTTCTGCATGCTCTACTTCGGAGAACGCAGTTGTCCAGCGTTGTTTCCTCCTTGGCAGCAGGTCTGCAGTGAGTGACTCGTTAACGATCATGTGTGCCAAGTACAATCTCGATAGAGAGAACCTGGCCACCTCTCTCAAGAAACCGATTGCTGAGCCTAATCGAACAGCAGCAGCTTTGCGTGATTTTATGCTTCTCAGAGAAGAGACTGGGGATTTTAATTTAAGCTGTATTATCGAGCATCTGGTCACATGCTAACTTCTTAAATTGTCAATTCTTTTATCATTTAATTTTGATATACATCTAAATATTATATTATGTTTATTTCTATTTATCATTATTAATTTGAGCAGCATTTTATGCCAATTATTGCTTAGCAGCTAAAATGAGTCTATGTGTCCCTTGTAATCTGTTGACCCCTGTGCATGCATTGAGAGCTACCAGGCGTCGTCCTCGTTCATGCACAGGATCTGTCAGCACTTAGGCCTCACAGACTGGCTACTGCTGCAATCGGACAAAATCTAATCATGCTTTAAAATTATGTTGCTATTTGATGGTGTGAGTCTTTAGCCCAGGGCCACCCTGACCCTCCAATCTTTGCATGCCTGCAGCACAATTTTACGGGCGCTAAATATTTCTCAGGTTTTTTTTCTACGAAAGTCAATCACACCTCTGATATATAGGAATCAGCATGAAGTTCATATTATGTGAAAATAGGTGACCAATTCTGTTCTCTTATTCACAGTGGATCGCTTTGGACGATCTCTTTGAGCAGGAGAGACACATCCGCGTTGCCATGGCGAACCGTGCTGGGGTGCTGGGCTTGATGCTTCACCAGACGATCGACCACGACCCCCGCAACCCCATGCAGAAGATAATCTCAAATCCCAAGCAACCAATAGCAGCGTCCAATTGAATAAAACAATTTTTACAACAAAAATTTTATTTTTCATTTTTGTTATAATCCCAAAATTGATAAATCTCCCGGTAATATATACACAACAATGAGTTTCTGTTAAGATGTAACTTTCAACAAACATGCACAATTGTAATTCGCACAATAATTATTCCTATAATTCTTTTTAATTGACATTTGCAAGCAACTACATTAAAAAAATTCCTTGCGGTTGAGAATAATTTTGTTCCATATTCACTAAGATTCTGCCCCATTCACACACACCAAGCCAAGTAAAAACATGACTATAAAAAAAAAACAAAAAAAAACTTGAACACTAAGAAAGTGACTAAAAGAAAGGACTAATGAATTGGAATGGAGCATTGATGCTGGCAATTAATTTGCCGAAGAAGTACTTTTGCCGCCATCGGAGACGATTGAATCGGGTGTTTTCGCATCGAGAACGTCCAGCGTACTGATGGTCTTCATGTGCACAGGGCTGATTCTGCAAGGAGAATCACATGAAATCATAACGCACTTTTCGACGCAATCATAACGCACTTTCCAACGCAATCATAACGCACTTTTCAACGCAATCATAACGCACTTTTAAACTAGATCATAACGCACGGAATATTGAAAACGTAATTACATCCAGCTGATACAAGCCATTATTATTATTGCATTGGAAGAATAATTAGAATAAGCCCGCACACCTGTTGTCCAGCAATTGCTAAGAAAAGTACGTAAGCGAAAATTTCGAAGTACAAAACCCGAGATTTATGAAATCATATTATATGGATACTAAAATGACGGAAGGCATTAAGCTAAATCTGATATATTTGATTAATCGTCCCGTTCAATAGGAAGCTGGTTAAACATGCGACATGCTCCCCATTAAACAAACAATATGCTCCCCATTGGTTCATAGCACTTAGGATCAAATGCCACTGAACTCTAATTGAACATTGATCTTCTCATAATATTGAATGAAACCAATTGGAACTTCACATATGAAAGCTTATGTAAGGACATAGCGAATATGGTAAAAGGGTTTCACATTAAATGGGCCCCATTAATCAAACAGATTAGAGGAAGCTGAACATAATCAATCATAACTGTCAATTAATTTTTCTTAAGCAAACGATTGGGAGATGTTTAGACGCCGTAATATCAAATATCTGAGACCTGATTTAATTAGTAACACCTGGAAAAGAGAGAGAAATTAAGTTCAGCTTTCCCCAAAATTAAAAAGCAACCAGATTGGACAAACGGAAAAGTGGGTAAACGTGCAATGCAGGGAAAAAGCTGCGAAATATTCACAAAAAGAAGATATACCTACGCTCCATTTGCGTTTATTGCGAGATGACTAGAGAATGACTGGAAGAAATTCTGTAAAAAAAGAGTCGGGTTCATTTGACAAATTATGCACCACTTGGTCAGGAACCCAGGAGACAAATTTCCAAGCAAAAAAAAGCTAGAAGCGGAGAGAATTTACAAAAGAGAGGAGTGAACGAACCGGAAAAGTAGATGCTGACAAATAACGGCGATTGACAAAAATCCAACACAGCAAGAAAAGATGATCTGCTGGGAAAGATTCTGGAAATAATTAGGTAATTATATGATAATTAATCAGATTTTATATTAAATAACCTGTAGAAGAATCATGACCACAATGGCATTTAAAGGAATTCTGAAGAAGTTCATAATTGTTGCTCTAGCTGGAATTATATGGAAGAAATAAAACGTGGGTGGGGTTGGAGGGTTTAAGGATTACTTTCTTCCGGCACGTATCGGCCGCGCATTGTGCTCAGAGACGGCCAGAAGATTCCAACGCAGACTTCAAAAACGAGGAACCCAATGAAGATGAACAGCTGGTTCTGTTTAGGGTGAGAAATCGGTGAGAAAAAGTGAGAAATATGAGGAGAAATCTCACCCCAGGGTAGAGGATTGGGGTGAGGAGAGCAAGAGCAGCCGTGAGGAGAACAAATCTGTAAAAGAAGGAATTTCATCATTGATCGAAGGAAATCACGCAGTCGGACCTCAATTTCAGAACTCGCTTTTGCAATGGATTCAGATCACAACATGAGAGAAATAGCAAATAAAGCGTGTAAAAATACCGATGCCATGTGAACAAAAATTTGCTCGCAGGCAATATTTTCCCGATGCAAAGGTCATACACACACATCCTGAACCGAATTATTTATCTATTATATCTTTATTATTAATTTTAATTATTTATCGTGCGTTTTATGGTTTTTGATTTGATTAATTTCTTCTTTTCTGTTCGTCGTTGTCATTTGAATTACTTGGATTGAGTTATTTGAATTTTATTGATTTCTCTCTTTTCTTGAGTTTTCTTAGTTTGAATTGCTAATCTCGAGTGAAATGCTCGCTGTTTCCTATCTGTGCATCGGGGTGTATATAAGCATACAACTTCTTGGATTTGACAGACACATCAATCGGACCCCGATGCACCAATGGGACACAGCGAGCTGATTGGTTGTTTATTGTATAAATGTACACCTTTGTATCTTTGATTTCTTAGAATGAACCATTAAAGATTAAAAGCGTATCATTGCCCATCTGTCGTTTGTTTGGAGTGGTCCGCAACATATACATTGATGCATGAATTGCCCCAGATCACTTCTTTCAACTCAAATAATCAACTGACGACCCCTGTGTTTAATGAGGTCCCCTAATGTAAGATCTCAGAGTGAAGGAATTTCGAATATTTTAGATATCACAAACCGCATGAAAGATTCTTCTGAACTCCATTTTGAAAGCAACTTGAAGAGTGACGACCCAATCATAATGGCAACCTGAAAAAAGAAATATAAACGTAACCATCAGGGCGACGTAATAAACACTAACCATGAAAGCGGCAAAAATGTAACCGTGAGGAATCACTCCAATATGGCCGTCATCGCCTTCTTCCTCACTCAGCAGTGACCTTGCTGACCCACTGACCTCGGGTTCAGCAGGGGTCAAAGCTGGCGTCCACTCGAGGACAAAGGTGTACATGGCGCCCTCGAACAGCGACTGAATCAAGCCGAGGAACAGAACCTTGCGATCTGTGAATGGTTGATGAGAAGAATCGCTGGCTTGTGAGTTCGTACCTTGGAGAATGCATTTGAAGGCTGAACTGTACGACTGCATGGTGCTCGCTTGGGCGTCACCGTGGTTCTCAACCCAAGAGAAGATGATCAAAATGCTCATCACAACCAGAACGCACAGGGAAACATCAAAGGGAGAGCTGAAACAACGTCATGAGCCACTGAGGGAGGGGAGGGGAAGTGTACGTACACGTATCCAAACTGATCCGCGACTTGTTGAGCGACGACTCCAGAACCGATGGCAACCATTGAGTTGCCGAGGACTGCGTGGGAGAAGATGGTGCCCAGGAGCTCAGGTTCAAAGCCACGCTGCAGGGGAAAGAAGAGTTACAGCAGAATTACAGCAGAGGTCTTCTGTAGCACAGCAAGTGCAGTCAACTGTTGTATTTTGACCTCTTATAAATCAATTCATCATGATAGAATTTCAACTATTTTTGAATGACTTCTGTGTTGAATTGATGATATTTCAGCTAAGTGAATCCATATAATTTTAACTTGCCCTTTCATGTTGGCTACGAGGTTGCTCAGCTCAGCAGTTGCGTGTATGTGTGCTTATAGATGCAGCACAACCATATATCAATAACGAAAGTGAATGCTGGAACAGAATATTTTCACGTTTCTAAACTTAAATAAGTTAAATACAACCAAATTCAACTGTAACAAGTCCAGACTGCATCCCAGTGCAAATAGTGGAATACTGTGTTATAACAAATAGTTTCAACCTTTTACAGTCAAATAATTTTAAATGTCAAAATCGACAGGTGTGAAAATGTGTTATGCATGCGACATGTATTGATTGAGCTGCGTATATCAGTATTTAAACAGCTAAGTTTTCTGTTCAGACAGCATGTATGAACAGGCAAAGAGATTCAATTATACAACATGTTTTTTGCATTGAAAGTGTGCAAACATGATTCTGCCACGAATCATTGAAACCTAAACAAACATCTGCTACTCAAGGATATTAATTGAGTAATTGACCGTTCACATCAGTTGGAATTAAATTCAATCCACGTCAAAGGAGACCCCATTAAATCTCACATTTATAGCCACTGCCTGATCACCCAGGCATTTCGAAAATAAGTTAAATAACCCTCGGATTTCAAGTCTCGTAAACTGCAGCCAGTGAAGTGTGAGAGAAAAATGAATAGGGGTCGGCCGACAATTCAGGGGGGAAAAATTATCAAAATCTGAATTATAAAGGAAATATTTCAGTTCAGTATGAATGAACTTCCAGTTGAACTCTGCATACCCCTTTAACATTCATATAGCCAGAGCCTTAACTTGCTGAGAGATTTTTCTGATAGTTCACTGGAGTATACTAAAATAACCAGAACTGAATATGTTTTCCACACAAGTGCAAAGGTGTGGCTGTGTAAGGCGGTAATATTATGAACAGGGTATTGATTAAATTTTAACCTAATTTTTCCTCTAATTCAGGTCAGCATATTTAACAGAGTCAAGATACGAGTAAAATGTAATATTAAAAGAGCCTTTAATAAATTTAAATACCCAAAAAATAAAAAGGTCAAACGAGTGCAACGAACCTTGTTGTGTTCGTAGATGAGCCAGGATTCAAAAGCGCTGTAGAGAATGGAAGTCGCAATTCCGCCCAACAACCGACCGACCATGAGAATATAGAAGTTGTTGAAATGCTGCGAGAAAATCGGAAGCAAAACATTAACAACACAAACCTCATACAAAGGAGTACCTTAGTGACGCACGCCAAACCATACAGAACGCCATACATGATGCAGTTATTTCTGCGACCACTGTGGACATCCAACTGAGCGAGCGGCTAAGTCGATGAATACTACTCACTATTTGTCAGCAAACGAACCGACCACTGTTCCAAAAACTAAGCTCGATCCGAAGCCAGCAACGAAGAGGACTTGGATGTCGTGAGTGTTCATGCCGTAGTGGGCATAAAGAGCGTACACATAGGGACCCTGGAGCCAATCTCCCGCTGCAAAGAGATTGTCATTCGTCTGAGGCTCTGAGTGATTGCTGTCGATTGGAGTTTCGTGCGCTCTGTTTCAGTTAACGATTGAATTTTTAACCATTACGGTATTAACCATTTTCTTACGATGTTCGTCTGATTGAGTTAATTTCAATTTTAATTCTGCCACCATAGACAGCACCACCAAGCACCCTGCCCTCAAATTCAAAACAGAATGAGGGTCAGACTGGTTCTCTCTTTCATCCGGTCACAAAAGGTGAATGAAATTGAATTTCACTAATACATGCAATCAGTTACAGCATAACATAAACGTCAATGACTGCGATGAGTATCAACATTGAATTCAAATATCAGACAAATCAATAATTATCCAATCAGAAATCAAGCATGAAAATCAGAAACTGCCAATAATCTGATCATATAAATATACATTTGATTTCATACACATGTTTAAATGTACATGACAGAACGTTGACAAAGACTCAATATCCCTAAAATATAATAAATTGAATGCAATTGAAACCAATGCAAATTAATTAGTATTCAAGGGGCAATGTGTTAGAATCTTGGTGCATTAGTTAGAGCCATGTGAAATGAAATGCTGATATTGACTCTAGAGTAAAATTACTATTACAATTGGCTGCAAGGCAATTTGGCTGAGAAATAAATTATATTAATTTAATGAGGCAAACAATAAGAGACCTCCTAGCAATAATTATGGCTCAAATCTTAAAATAGGAAACGCCAGCAGAAAGATGAAGCATTCAATTAAAATGATAATAATACCTTCTAGAATCTAATTAACACAAATGAAAAATGAAATTCCAGGCCTTGGTTCAGGGACACATAATTATATTTTCATCATTGAGCCATTATTTCAGCCACAACATCATCCCAATCGCCCCGTTCTAAATTTCTAAGGCTCTTAAGCCAATTACAACAGCATCTTGATTTTGAGACACCATTTTTCTCATGGCCACCTCATCTGAAATCTCTTTGTAAATTTAGGTCAAATCCCATTCAGTAGTGCACACGGTGAAGCATGAAATCCATCAGCCTCCACCCGATAAGGGAACCATTTGGCTTTTACTTTGCTTGAAAAATATTTAGACCCCTAAATGTTTATTACAGTAATTCAATCTCAGTGTTATTGAATATTGATTTAGCATTATTTGAGGATGACTGCCTTTCAGCTGCACTAATGACCTAATAGTTCCAAATCGATGGGCATTCAATTGAAAAACAAAAAAATTCAATCTACAGGTTTAGAATCCTGAAATATTAAATTTTAATAAGATTTCCATTTTTTTTTTCTCATTGCAAGAGTCATAAAAGACATCCAATTATATGAACAATGTTCGTTACAATACACGTACAGTCTCATGATATATCATTTTAGGGTACTTCACAAATGTTGGGCATGATGCATTTTGGGTAATTAGATCAAAGCGGTAAAGTGCCAGTGGCAGAATTACTGCAGACCTCTCACGTTGCTCAACGGCGGCAATTTTTCCGCTCGCCACAGAAATTGTGGCCTAATCAATCATGATGAATGTTCAATAATCATTGTTTGCAAGCATTTTCCTGTGAATTGAACAATAGTTTTGTAGTTTTATTTTCCCATAAGTCCCTGTGCCAAGCGCATGCACTGTGTATTTGCAATATAGTCTATGATAACGACGTCACGTTGAAGCCTTCAAGGCAAAAGGACCAAAATTATGCTGAGAAAATTCATACAGAACAGACACATAATTATAATATAATTATGTAATTTATGTTCCCACCATTGCATGTTAATTTTTTCAAATGAAGCGTGGAATGTTTATTGATGAACCTGAGAATTTCAAAATTGGTGGGCTTAACCAGACCCTGACATAAGAAAATCCCACAGGAGTGAAAATTTAATCTCCCAGGAGTGTCAAGGAGATAGGTTTTTTAATGTTGGTAAACCAATTGTTCTTGTATGGCAATAACTATATGTATACCCCAGCTACACGTAATCCAAGACATATTCATCTTTTAAGCTCCTTATTTTAGTTATAGTGATTGAATATTCTCATCCTAACATATGGAGCATACTAGATATAACTTCATCATATAAGTCACTGTGTACAATGAAATCCTAATATTTACATTGAACCATGGTCACTATTTGAATCAAATTAGATCGTTGAAATTAAATCCTAATTCCTAACTCTAAGATCATAGCCACACAGGTGTCAGTGGCGTTGAACTATCACCAACAAAGCATATACAAGTAATTGTAAAATTATTGAAGCTTTAATTATTAACATTACAGTTACTTCAGTATGGTTCAGAGCATGGATGGATGCTGATTGCTGTTCAGTCGTCATGATCAGCATCACTATAATTATATCATTTATATGATCAGACAAACAGCCAAATAATAAGCTCATATGTTTCATGTCAAAATGACTGTGAACCGTAGCTGACAATCTGCTTGTGCTACCACTGTACTGCTGATTCATCTTGAACCTCCATAAATCATTTATTGATCAATCTATAATCATTATAATGGATCTGACGGCATAACCGACTACAAATGTAAAAAATCTATTAATTACTAATTATTATATTCTTACGTCATTGACTAACGATTTGTCAGTTGCCTGAGTAGGCCTATCGCTCTACCATCTATCATTCTTACTATAAGCTGATAACTATGTCATGTGAATATGCACGTGCATGACCGTGATGCGGCAATCATGTCATCATAACTGTGGCATGTTACATAAATTATTATTAATTAAATTAAATTATTATTATATATAATAATAAATCTTCAGGATCAAAATTTACACCCCGAACCGGTCACTCCGCTCATCGCATGATTGCCTTTTAACACGTACGACTTTTAAACTACAAACTGTTGGTGGTCGTTGTTTTAAACATTCAGCTCCACTTTTATGGAACCAACTTCCACAATTTATCCGCTCATCCGATTCACTCGAATCTTTTAAAACGCTTTTAAAAACATATCATTTTAAAAATGCCTTCTGACTGTTTAACTGTTTAAGTTACAGTATTAATTTTATCTTTCTATCTTTTTTGATCATTTTATTTAGCTTTAATCCTACCTTTTATCATTTCATAATGTTTACCTCTTATTTTTTTTTTTTTTTGTTTTTTTTTTTTTACGTAATGTTCTGTTCACTTTAGTTTATACCAATTGTAACACGCCTCCGAACAACGCCAGTTCAAGTTGCAGAAGGCGTGGAATAAATGTGAATAAATAAATAACTAAATTATACTGCTATCATGCAGCTTCACATCAGCATCTTCACTTTTTATACCTCAACACCTGTGCCTCAAAAGTTCAAAACCTGTGCATACTAGCCACGTACACTGAATACTGACCCATAGCGAGCAGATACACGGCCAAGTAGGTCCTCTGGAATGCTTTGAAGGCGGCATCAGATGATGTGCTGACTTTCGTTCTCGTGTACAGAAACAAGATCAAACACAGAACACTCAAAACCCAGAACCCAGATATGAAGATATCCATTTTTCCGATTCAGTTTCCTTTAAATCGACCGAAATGCTCTCATACTCAGAGCAAAGGAAAGTGAAAAGGGGCGAAACGCTTGGCTTCACTCGGTGAATTCTGTGAAGAAATGCCTCAGCGACGGAAGTAAACAAAATCAGCCACCTGGCGAATGAGTGCGTTATGATTCACCCCGCGTCCAGGGTTGCTTGTAATCAAAACGCACTTTCGCTCACAACCAGCCCATTCTGATTTCTGAGTACAGTCAGACCCCGTTAATTCGCCGTCATGTAATCCGCCCTTTTCGTTATCCGCCCTAAAATCCCAGGGACGAATCATTTGTAATGTTAATTGTGTCATGTAATCCGCCTTTTCGTTAATCCGCTTCCGAACACGATTCGCAGGAACAAATAAACACTGTACCATTATAAATTACATATATAATCCACCCTTCAAAATGTCGTAGTGTGAAGAAACACAAGGCAAGGCACATCAATTATCAGCGTCAGTTAAACAACAAACGGCGCCCGTAATTAACGTTTAAGAAGTTAATTAAACAAAGGAATAGAATGCAGACATCGTCGCCATATCTATCAATTACTTTATGTCTGCATGACTGGCTAACTTTCAATTTAATTGGTCGCTCAATTAGGCGATGTTCAGGAGCAGAACGAACGACGGAGGTTGTGCGTGGAGATCATGGGATCGAGTGGAGAAGCGAATGGAATTGAAACTGGGAGAGTCGAAGAGCCATCCACGTACACAAGCATAAAATGAAACCCACAACGACCATCCTTCAGTTATTGTCTCTACTCTCTACATTGCCCACTTCACTTGATTGGGGGATTCTTTACGACCTGCTTGTAGCCTAATAATATTATGGTATATGCCACTATATGGTACATGAGTTTTTGTATCGCATCTAATTTTCATTTATTTATGGTCTGACATGTAATCCTCGGGAACGGAGGAGGGCGGATTAGCGGGGTCTGACTGTACTAGCATCAAATTATTCCCGCACGCACGTGTCGGACGCACATATGTGAACGGCGCTTTACAAGTTAGTATTCTGTCATGCTGCATTATAGGCTAAGACGCTCTTCATTTGCTAGCGTGCGGCCAAGTACTAGTATCATCGAAGCTTCGAGGTAGGTAGGGCTTTAATTATTCATATTGTTATAACCGCTGTCTATCTAACATTGGATGGAAAGTTGGAAACTCAGCCCTATAGGAGCTATAGCGTAAATATTTCTCTATTTTGGTCGCTACTAGGCCTACTTCTGTACTAATTATGATGTAGCGAAAGCTAAACGCCGCAATGTTTGCCGAAACCCGAGGTCAAAAGGTGAAGGTCACAATCGGACGTAAGATCTTATGTGATCCGAGGTCTTAATTCGAGATCATGAACTTGAAGTCACAGACTTTTTTATTTCCAGCTAAACTTGCCGAGCGATTTGTGCTTCAGTTGGCTTTCGATGTACTCCATGATATCCAGTTTCGGTTTCGATTCCCATTCTCCGATAGCGATTTACTTTTGCACCAAAACATTGATCTTTCTGCTTGGCAGGGGTAGGACCGAATCCGGATATCGGTAATATCTCAGCAACATATCTCATTCTTCCTCTATGGTATCACCGTATGAATTGACGGACAATCCTATGATCCTAGCATCAGTGTTTATTTCTCCTTTCTGATATCTGCGTACGATGTTCTTACAGCGCGACTTGTTGCATACGAAATTCAGGGAAACAGCGACACTGCGACATAATTGAGTTTCGATTTCTTGCTTATCTGCTTATAGATGTTTTAAGGATGTTAACCATTATTTACAATGTCGTCTGGTGGCTTTTCGCTGCTCATTCATGATAACATGAGTTCAAACTGAGTCAAATCTTTAGATCAAAATTGAAAATTTTTCTATTCTTCCCTGGACTCTAATTCAACATCTTAATTACGTTTCATTTCGCTGGGCATATGCCCTAAGTTTTTTTTTTATCCTCTAATATATATTTTTTTAGCTTGTTTATATATATGCACGTGTATTTTTTGCTGATAGAGGGAGAATGTGAATATGCTTAAGTATGTATGTCTAGATTAGTTGAGCTTTTAAGGGTGCTTGAAGAGTCTTGATATAGGGTTACCCACTGTATATTATTTGCACACTGCTATACTTGTCGAAATATTACAAGAGACCCGCTACGATGACGCAGTATATTGCCACTTGATGCATGTAGAGTGACCCACAAATGCCACAGCTAAACCCTTGTTCGGAGATGTTCGCTGATCACGAATACATCATGGATCTAAAGAGAAATTTAAGACATGCCCCAAAGTACAGTCTCTTAAATTGGGACTATTTAATTGGGAACCTTATCACCCCTGAAAATATTCGTGCTTTACGAGCAACGTTTTGAACACGTTAGTGAATATTGCGCTGTTCAAAAGGAATTATTCAAACAAATAAATTGCCTAAACATGTATACAAGAAAGGAACGGAAACAAAAAGTCAAGTTCAACAAATGACAGCAGTCATGCCATTGAAGTATAAAGGAGTAACAAGAATGACTGTTTAATGTTCAAGCGCCTATTCACGATAGCTTGGAAATTAAGAGGATTATATACAAATGTATATAATTTCTTCAACCGTATAGTATGCATGTATATGTCTTTAAAGCAAATTTAAGGTACGGAAAAAAAAAATTATTTTATTTCTTGAGACAAGTTTTACAGTAATCTGATGGTAATTTCACAAGCAATTCTTCATGCATGCTAGCACAGATGCTGCGTTGCATCTTGCAATAGAGGCTGATGGCTTGTTCGAAGTAGTTGGTTTCTATAGCTTCGCATGTCTCCGCCGTCAGCCGTCTCTTCAATTAGGCTATGAATTTTTCCGTTGAAGGCCCTCTGAATCCTGTTGTTTCAATAGCTATCGGTTGGAAGTGATACGATTGAGAGAGATGTGCATTTTTATTTCTTTTAACATCTTCTGCTCTTGTTGATTCACTTCCTGCCAAGCTAGCACTATAATGGATTTGAATCACAATAGGTGTCGGTCACAGTAACGTCCCAGATGAGTGCTCTATGGTGTGACCATGGGTAGAGTGTGAGGTCGTCCGGTCGTTTCCGTTAGATCGGCTGAGTCCTCGCTATTCAATTGATGGCTGGTGTATTAGCTCGTTGGAATGTTCTTTTCAGCAGATGGTTCAGTGCTGTATGGCAAGAGTAGCGACATTCTGACGGCAAGAAAGTCCATGAATGCCGATATTTTTCATGCGGGCCCCACAACGACATTGTCCAGGTTCGCATATATTGCAGCCTAATCGCAGAGCGATTGCTATCCTTAGTTTTTCTGGGGAGAGCAGGGTGTCCAAACTTGGATGTAGAAGGGTCGAAATCCAAGACCCCGAATGTCCGGTTGCATGAGGCAGCATTGAGTCGGGCCTTTGTGTATTGGTGTGCCATCATCGGAAGATTCGTTAATGTTCTTTTTCTTTGAATCTCATTCCATGCTCGTTGGCTTGCTCGATCCTCTTCGATCGGCTGCTCATCATTCACTGTATTCCAAGTCTGCTCGGCTGCTTGCAGATCCCTGGTTTGGTGCGCTGAGGATCTTGCAATTTGCGTTGCCAACTTGGTTGATGCATAGCGAGATGAGATATATGCTGGGAGAGCTACCTCAGAGCAAGTGCGAACATCAAGGCCCCCAAGCCGAATGGGTAGACTTGCTAGCGCCCAGGACTTCGAGTTCATAGATCCATAGCATATGCCTTCAATATTTTCTTTGATCAAATTGTCACACTTTTCAAGTAACTCGTGCATTTTGTACGTCGGGCGTGACTGGAGAGTGTAAATCAGTTTTGGAACGTATAAAAAGTGACACATCAAGAGGAATGCCTGTTGCGGTTCTATACAATAAAGGAGTTTCTTGAATCTCTATTGCGAAAATGTCTGCAGTCTTTGACGGAGGAACCAGTTGAATATCAGTCAAAAGCCACAGTGCCTTTCCATACTTCTGCAGTGTGATTCCAGGCCTACGATTGGCGTACGGTATATCACCTTAGGTATAGCCATCTGACACTCAATGCAACAAAGGTCTTCTATCCAAAATGTAATCTTATTTAGTGCTTAGGGAGAGTTTCACTGATGATGTAACCAGGGGATCTATTTTGTACATGTTTCTTGATAGTGTAAGCTAGAAGGGAGCTTGCTCGACTTCCACAGTAAATCTGAGTCTTCAAGCAGTGCAACTGTGAGGATTCAGCTCATACGAAATGGTATTTTGCGAGAGTGAATCCAGCGGTCAGGTTGCTGATCGAAGGTGATTATAGGATATGTATGATGTCTGGCAGCTAATTTGTTGAGACGATGCAGCTATGTGAGTAGATCACGGGCAGATTCATTATTTTCGACTGCTCAAAGTAACCCATGATTTTCTGGTTGCTGATCCTGTGTATAATTCCCTGCCTCCCAGGGACCTGTTATATGAGATGTAAAGATGTACTCCAATACAAGACAGAATGTTCATTTGCTATTTCTACATTGTTTTCAAGCGGCCCCTTGCTGTGAACCGTCGCCAAGTTGCCATTTCTATTGTAATGCATGAAGCTTGCTTTGGCTGCAGCGCCTTAGGCGAAAGCAAATGCAGTAAACCGCTGTTGTATGTCACGTCTGTCTCTTCAATGGAGTCGAGCTGATACGGGGCAACGATTTTGGCCTGTTGGGTCGAGATGGGAAGCTGGAAGAGAGACATGGCTTGCCCTTGGGGAAGGAAATGCGGCAGCATGACGCAGGGATGGGGCGAGGTCAGACTGACAGTTGCTCTTAGAGCTCACCTGGAGCAACCTGGACGTCTGGAATGAGGAGGCCAGAGTTCTCAGGGCTATGAAGTAATGGCCTCGCTGATTGCAATGCCTCGGCATTCAAGCAAATGTTCCCCTTCAATCTGGCTTCAATTCTAACTGATCATGTGACCCGAATGAACATTCTAGTATAGTTTTATGAGTCATACACTGGGAAGAATAAACAGAAGAAGTTACATATATAAATGGGATATAATGATGTCAGAATCATTTGTTTCTTGTTCGTCACTCAAGTAGACATCAATGCCTTATTAATTTTGTCCGGAGTTTCTTACCCAAATGTATTGAAATCGGAAGAGTTCGAACTTTGCTGAAGTAAGAATGACATACAGGAAGTTGTCACGAACCGAAAACTCGATCAATCTTTTGGGTCTTTCGGTATAGACGTGTTTATTATAAATCTTTGGTTGTCGACATGTTTTTTTTGTTTTGTTTTTTTTTGTTTTTTTTTTTGTCTTTTGTTGTAGTCGCATTGACTTTTTAAATTTTTTGCTTCTTCTGAATATAAATTGTATTTTAGTTCAGTTTTCAGGCAACACAACATCGAACCATGTCGTTTGCGAGGTGAGTTAGCCATCCCCACTGGCCTAATAAAGCAATGTTATTTTGGATACTATACCAGCACTGAATCTCCTCCTGAAATCACAAATTCCAGTTCTTGTGCCAAAGCTCAAAAAGTGGAGTTCAAAGCGGTCCTTATAATCATCCCAATCGCGGTACTTTAATTTCACTTTAATAGATCACCATGGTAACCATAATGCAATACATTCAGGTTGCATTCATAGTTGGTCTTTCCTTCTTAACGAAACGGAAGACCATCAAGACGTCGTGCTGCTACGGTGGTCGCCCAGGGATGTTATAGTAAGCGGCAATGCCACTGGACACAGTCAATGTCTTTCATTTATCACAGTCCAATGGATTTCGTCGGCAATCGGGGTCGCAGATGGGCGTACAGTCTGGTGTACATCCTGTTGTCTTGCCGGGTTCTCAATCTTATTGAGGGAAGGTACTACGTGAAGCCAAGCATCTACGATGACCCAGATTTTGACTACAAGTTTAAATGGACACTGGGTAAAAGACATGCTGATATTATTACATCCCCATTTTTAACCGTGTTTGGTAGTTTTCTGGAAAATGCTCAACACAATGATCATCTGTCTCGTGTTCTATCCTCTGCTTGCTTGCATCACTTTGAAAGACCGGATCATTGCCAATGTGGCAGGGCTGGTTTACCTTCTACCATGGTGAGTTGGCATAGAGGTGGTTGCTATGGTAATCTCATGCTTCTGTCTATTAACAGGATTGTGTTGAGTCTCTACATTTGGGTTCGCTGTCCAGTACTTCCCGATGGCCTCGACGAAGGAACTGTAATAATTTAGTTGCGTAACCTGCTTTTGGCTTTGCTGATATTTTACTTGGAAATAGATGTCTGATGCAACTCAAACCTTTCTGTTCGACCTGCCTATCTTAGCAGCCTACATAGGCTTAGCCTATGCTTACACGGCTGATCTCATCAAGAACATTCGACGGCGGATTGGAAAGGACAAGGTATGGATAACCGAAAGTATCTCAAACTGATTTGTGATAAGCCACTCCCCCCTCAGCAGGGTAGCCGTGCAGTGTTGGTCGAAGATGGTGTTTCCAAGGCCCTTTGCATGACCAGGCTAACGACATGTTTGCGACAATGGTGAGTATTGCTACACGAGTTAATTGAGCAAGAAATAACTTTTGATGTATTTCATCAGTCGGATGTTTGATGTCATAAAAAAGAAATGCTTGTGGTTTTGGAATCCAGGTTCGTGCATTCTGTATAATCCATTCATTTTTGCCAATTTCACATTTATCGATTCTAAGTAGTGTAATTAATTTTTTGGTTGGCGTCTGCAGACATTCAATACGCCTGCGCACTGTTACACCACAACCGCTACGTATTCACTGCTAATTGATGAGAACTGCATTTTTGATAACATCCGGTTTTCATCGTAACGATTTTCTCAGTTGCAGTCATAACGATACTCTTAATCCAGGACACGATCAGGGTTTCTCTGTTACGCATGTCACAAACTCACAATGTTATCGTCTACCATCTGATATGACGTTATGTTATTTAGATCATTCATTATTTGTGTTCAAAATCTGGCGCACATTGATCGTAGCATTTGAATTTGCGTTTTATTCTCAATCAACCAGTTAATCAAAACGTTTCACATAAAACGTTTGCCATTTACTGAACGCGGATGGCGGCATGGATAAATACGGATTATGACTCAAATACGGAACCATACGAAGTGCGGATTTCTGGCGAAAGTAAGTACTGACAGCATTCCAGTACATCACTGATTGATGTGTGTTGTTTGAGTATTCAATAATTCCTTTCACTTTTGTTAGGATCATTGTCGTTAGATTTCACAGTGACAGAACCGTTGCCATTTCATATTCAGCTTGTTTACGAACATATCATGGCATCTACATCGACATCATCCTCATCAGGCTCGATCTAGCCTTGTTTTTTTTTTACATATATTTCATGTTTTCATAATCGTTCTTGTTACCTTGGTAGGCCTATTACCTAGCCATGATATGCTCACAGCTCACCACGTACATTTATGATCTCACCTAGCCATGATCCATTTGTTTGATAAAATCACTTCATCTGCCTCATATATCACTATTTTCACTATATATACATCATACTACAGATATCATTAGTACTGCAATTCTAATTTTCGACTGAGTACATACATTCAGACTGTTGGGAATAAAATATGATGTTTCACTATACATGTATATGTCTTTCGATCTTACATTCATTTAAATTCATAAAATGCTTTCACTTAAAGGGAGGGAGAACTGGTTAAAAATGGACTTTGAGTCGTTATTTGATGCACCAAAAATGATTCCTATGCCTGGCCCTCACAAGGAATATCATCCCTAACGATTTCGCGGGAGATATATTGCTAACTTGGCGTGACGTCATGAGCTGTGATGAAACACCGAGTTCCCCATCTTTTACAATGGGCCTCGTCATATCAGCGTGTCCTGTGACTAAACCCCTGGATATTTTTTTATTTTCTTTTCGGAAATAGATAGAATAATCATTTTGCCACCAGTCAGGCGCGAAAAAAAAAATTATTTTTTGCTATTTTTCTTATTTTAACAATCGATTTTCTAGGACACCTACCATGTTTCTCATCCTGAAACAGTAAAAAGGTCAGCCAGAGTGCACCACGCATGCGCTTTCGTTTCGTAAACAACAGAGCTGTCCTTTTATGGCGAAGATGCTCTGCTCTGATTGGCTGAAATCGATAGCTTCACGAGGGGAACGGGGCCAATTACGGCAGGCCTTCAGCTGACGTTTGCCTCCTATACTTCGTAATGGAAGTCATTCTCCCATAGGCCCAATGCTAATCCCGATATTCGGAATGGATTATTTCCTTACGCTTGCATCCAGGCATGG
>KB310985.1:15703-42359 GCA_000328365.1 Capitella teleta
GGTTTACCCACTGAGCTATCCGGTGCCCATTGATGATACAGATAAATTGAGGGCACTTGTTCGAGTAACAACGTTCGGCCTTGCTCAGACAATTAATGCAATCTTCGAACAACAGCAATATGCTAAACTTTAATATCCTCATTATTTTCCTTTAATTTCCTTCAGCACTACTGAGTTCTGAATTAAGGATACCACAGTTTTTTGTCTGGGTGACATTCTAAGCAAAATACTGATTATTACACATGTTATTAATGACTGGTTTCAATCACTCAATTAAACTCACTCACTCACACCATATGGACAAACATCTTACAGAGACTCCACCTCTACATTATTATCCTGGGTACTGAAAATCGATTCAAATCGGTTTCGAAATAATGAGTATAACATCTGATTACTCAATTGTGACTTTGATAATCCTTGAAGAAATCGTGCAAATGAGGGATAAATAACACTGATATATTCCGACGTCTGAATAGTGACTCTCAGTGTATGGTTATATACCCTGTGGTGTGGGGACGTGAGAGCCGTTGGTTTAGCATATCAAATATAGATCTGAGTGTATATTTAAAATGCTTTCTGTTTTTTAAGCTGTTATCGTTGATCTTGTTGAATGGTTGTGAATTAACTGATTGCAACGATATGGGTCATTTGATACTTGTCAACCATCAGCTATGGGTGTTCGATTATTGGTATACTCTTTATCAAAAGGTGTAGTACATTGTCAGGTTTAAGAGGGCTATATCAGTCTTAAACATCGTGTACTTTTTCATTGGTGGAACATTCCTTGTGACCTTAACAAATCTTAAAACCAATCTTGTTTGATGCCTTATCTTAGATGTCACTTTTTATCAAAACAGAAACTCTACAAAAAAGTTAGACGTCTACGATGACCGATCGCTCACTTATTATTTTGCAACTGATGTGTCTGCTCTCATCCTCCTTGGCATGAGAGGATAGTCGATCAATGGAAAGAGAGAAACAACATTCATCCACCCACTTAGGTTTATCCCTCAAATCTTGTGGAGAATTTCAATGCCTAACCACACTAAACTGCCCCTTTGAATAAAATGTACTCCTTTAAGAATAACATAAGAATTTACTATCGTCAGTTCTGTTCATTTGTTCTACATTATCCCTTCCTTTCTGGCGGCATGTCGCGATGGAGACACCTAGTGACTCTTGAAGGAAGAGGACTTCATGATTTCACGTTACAATTCTAGATAAATTATCCATTACCGCAAGTGACTTACCAAACACTGACTTACTATAGTATTTTCTCTTGAACAATAGAACTGGTTTACGAATTATGCACACATCTTTTGATTTATCAAACATATCCCTACTTATTGGTATGCACGCCTATATCTACAAGCGATGCCATGCAGGGATATTATATTCCAAAGGCAAACAAATCCCGAGCCAATTAAGTTGTTAATATATCATTTTTAGTGTAGAACCACATGGCGGCTTGGTTCCAGGAAGTTGGATTGCACGGTATGTGCAGAGATGTGGCGGTTTATATCAGAGTGCCATATAGAACACAACAAAACCAGTCTGGTGTGACCAAATAGGCAGAAGTAGATGTAACTGTATTTTTGTTGATTGTTTCATCACGTCGGGGTCACCAGTGTAAATTGTGTCCTCGGTGGCTAACACTAATTTAACTTTCTTCTTGTGTGTGTTCTACATTACTCCATTCTTTCTGGCCGCACGTTGGTGGAGACAACTAGCATCTCTTGAAGGAAGAAGACTATGCAACTCCATGTTACAACCCTTTTATTTTCTGAACTATAAATGCATGTCATCTGCAATTGTGTGTTTACTTACCATCACATATAGTACTTAATTTCACAAGGTGATTTGCCACAAATATGTCATGTGTGTAATTTAATAAATATGTCATGTGTGTAATTTAATAAATATGTCATGTGTGAAATTTAATAAATATGTCATGTGTGTAATTTAAACAGGTGTGCAAATCACCTTTTTTGTGCACTTAATATATTGTATATGGTATGCAACAATTATACAATGGTTATAATTGCAAGTGAGTGTTATTCACCGAGTGATCATTGGTTCAAATCACAATTTCAGGTACGATTCAATGCTTATACATGAATCCAAAATAATTTCAACCATATGTGCACTAGGTATATTGTATGCGTAATTCAATTATTATACAGTGTGCCAATTTAAAATTGATGTTCGTGTAAACATATTTCAAATCAAATGTAATTTCAATCCACGACATCACAACATACATACAATAGCAATATAACACTCAATACAATTATACTGCAAAATGCATCAATGAATGTCTATTGTTTGGATTTTTGTGTCTGTCGTTGATCTCCTCAGTAGAAACCAATACATGAAATAATGCAACGAAATAATGGAAAAAAATCCATAAAGCAAAATAACGAAAATACAACTTAATATTAAATAATTACCCAGCAACAAACATCATGCAATAGTCAAATAATTATTCGTCAAACAGCAATAATTATGCACAATGTCTGACTATAGATAAATATATACATAGCGTTATATGGCGGGAAATTTCAAGAACTTGAAGAAGCAAAACCGATTCATTTTACAAGTACAATCATTGAGTGATAAGTCATAGTATCAAGAAAAACATCAAATTGGCGAAATGCCAAAAGGTAAAATGATTAATTTCAGTGGGATTTACATAGAACAGCAAAATACTGCGATAACCATCTCACTGAGGTAGGGTCACAAGCAAGCTTTCTGGAGCACGACAATGGCACTGTTGGTTCGCATTTCTTGAATATTTATTTATCATCGTTAAATTTTAAGTCCAGTATTTGTATATTCCAGTTCTTCTTCATAACTTATGCAATGACAACTTACAAACTTACGGAGGCGTAGATTATGTGGTTTTCTGAGACGCTGGTTCCACTTGAACATTGACTTTACTGCAGCTAAAAACCTTTGCATAAGCATCTCGGTACTTTGGCTGCCGCAGAGGATAAATTATATTATTAATGTATGACGCAAATGTTATGAGAACCAAGGCTACTTGTGCAAGCATTCGTTTGACAACATCAGCTTTACCTTTAGCGGGAGGCAGCATAAGATATACAACAAATGGACAGTAAAATACCAATGTAAACATGACCACAATGGCCACAGTACTGGTCAGCTTCCTTGATTTTTGACCCGTAGCATTGATGGACTCTACTCGACCACTCACTCTTTGGAAAGCTACCATAATTGCAAAGTACAAGATGAAATTGGTGACCATCAAAGAGCACATGAGGACTCCAACGAAGGCAGGAAAGCCCTGTGGGTAGATGGTAGTGAGTTCCATCATGTTAATGATCCAATCGTCTAGCTTGCGATTTATGTTGTGGATAACCAATGGAAATGAAAGGACGCCGATCACAGCTAACCACATTAGCCCAATAGTGTAGTAGACCCTCTTCTTAGTCGCAATGGACTTGTACTTGAATGGACTAACCGTAGCGATGAAGCGATCCACTCCAATCAGAAGCGAGTTGCCCAGTGAGATAACAATTACAGTGTGCATTGTGACTGAGTTTGCCAATCTCAAAACATTTGCTAGCCACAATGGAAGCAAGTGTGAATAGATGGCTCGGGCGTAAGTGGCTATGGTGTTCACAGCAACCAATAAATCACAGCCACTTTGATTGGCTACGAGAATATGAGTAGAATGTTTGTTCAGACGGGAGCTTACGATGGCTGTGATGGTGAGGAGGTTGGCGAGGATTGACCCTGCAGCTGCAGTGAGTCCCAGAACCAACGGTCCCATTGGGATGATTGCACTTTTCTTCAGTTCTTGTGTGACATACTCTGTCACATTGTAAGTACTGCTTGTCACTGTCTCCATGGTGGACAATGGGCACTGCTCCGCACTCAACAACTCAACCTCTCTCCGTCTTGTGTTTTATACCTCAGTGCATGAATGCAAGCCTGACACCAATTTTTCTTCTGTTTCTTAATTGGTTTATTTATGCTGAATTTGCTTTCTGTTCATTTCCTCTTGTCATGTTTCCTTTTGTTGCGATCCAATGTCGTGATTTAACGAAGTGACTCCGTTTACAGCAGCTGAGATGGGAGCCCCCGCCCCTCGACGGGCTCAACGAATCATGGAGTGTGTGCCATATACATATTAAGCTCAATTAGACCGATCAAGGCCTTTCAAACCCACGGCACGCAGTCAAGCGGATCGGTAAAGCAGCGGAAAAAAAGTGGCGCAGAGGCATTTTGTTCTGCTGTTAAAGTAGAGCTTGACTTAAAGTTATTTTACATATATATACGAATAATTATAGTGTTTGTTCAAAATGTTTTTCATTAAGATTTTATCCTGGAGTTTCAAAAGCAGGTAAGAGTGTTAATTAAAAGTGCACATGGTTGAGTTATAGGCAAAGAAATTTTCAATTCAGCTTAAAACTCAAATGCTGATACGTTTTGTAAGCTCGGAAGTGCATGTTTAACTATGAAGTTTTGCCTTTATTCAGAGGTTATTCCTACATTTAGAAAGTGTATATATGTTTTATTGTCAAACATAAGAGATAATATTAGTAACGTTTTGGTTCTTTCGATTGTACATATGGCACAGCATACCAGATAGGGTTAGACAAGAGATACAAGCAATGAAGCAACATGTTTGAGTTTAGCTTATATTCGTGAGCAGAGACATGACTGTCTTGAAGCTCATTTGGGTATCCCCCAAATGAGCTTCAAGACAGTGCATTGAGAGTTGTGAACACTGCTCAGGCCAGCAACAAGGTCTAGATGACTGGGTAAGGGTCATATGATCACACCTGACTACACAACAGTCACAGACTTGTAATAACAAAGTGTATGTAATCAGCGCTCAAATGCTGCGTAGAGCACAAAAAGAAGGAAACAACAGCAGTAAAACGAAACGCACACATGTCACATGAAACCGACTGCTGCATAACTACGCTGCAAAGTATATATTCCTACTGAAGTAAATTATACACACCAGCACGATATAATTAGTAAATAATTATTTGCCTCCAGATTTGGTTTCAAAAAATACTGTTCGAAGCTTGAACTTCCAATAATCGGACAAAATCAATATAATTTTTATACTTAGGTGCAAAAGAAACACAGCGATCGAAAATTGGATTAATAATTAGCTAATCCATGTTTGGAAACAAATATTGTGATGACTTTTGTTTCCAGTTCCTAACTTCAGTATTCAGACGTCGGTCTGCATCGATGACCCATTTAGCTTCGTTGAAATGACCCCTGTTCGTTATATGGAACCATTTCACGCATCATGGGAAACAGCTCCCGAGTTAGTCATCGGCCTCAGAGGGCAATGACTCGATCGCTTCGTGACAGCCAACACAAGGCAGAAAGCAAAGATAAGTGGAGGTGTGTGACGAATGAAATGGGAAACACACAATTTGTTCAAATGTGCAGTGTTTGATTTATAAGACTTTGATTCACTGGACCTGTGACATCACAACCGATTATAAGCTACGGGAGCTATGTACCCATTAATTTTTTATTTTTTTTATTTTTTTTTTTTTTTTTTTTCTCTCACTGAATTATTGTTGTTATTGTTATTATATTCACTGAATTATTGTTATTATATTGAATTATTGTGATGTTCGATGAGGAACGAATAAACATATATATATATAAGACATGCATCACCGGATGTGCGTTCCATCTCCTTGAAATGTATCGCCCTGTGACGTTACATTGCGTTCTCTTTTTAACGTGTAATTGCAGGCAATGCTATGACGTCACTAATAGGTTGCGATTGTGTTATTTTACTTTGCCTAAAAATGGTCTAATCTTTGCAATATATGCAAATAATTTGTATTTGCGATAATGCTCGGATCGGTGAGTTCAATTATATAAAATTCATGTTTGGGGATTGTAATGGCTTCAAATTGCTCTAAGATTGCACCATGATCATAACGGCTGTAAAAAGGGGAGTTTTCTATCGTCACATGCGAAAGTTAACAACAATGGTTATCGCCACATCATGAGCGATATTATGGGGTATTCAGTAGTTCATATAATTGAGTGAGTGATGGGGTTTTACGGCTCCACCCAACCCATTCGGGTGATAGGGGCGCCGGGTTCATAGAATTAATTTGCTCTTTTGTTAATTTGCAGTAAACATTTTGTATGTAATTAAAATATATATCTTGGTACCTATCTGGCTGATTTATGTCATATATTTTAATCATTCGATGTATATCTTGTAAATTGCGTTCTTTAAATAGATATTATAATTAAATGGTGAACAAACAAGAAGCCAATAATTTTTTTTTTAGTTTTTTTTTTTTTTTGTTTTAGTTTTTTTTAGTTTTTGCATTCGCATTGTGTGCATGAAAAATAAGATTTAATACAATTAAATAGATCATTGCTAGCAAATAATATTATTGTCTGTAGATTATACTACTTGTGGGCAGTACTTACGGCATAGATCATTCGGGGCAAATTAGAATTACAATTGCTGGCTAGTGGGAATGCTGAAAGAACAACTATAATTGCGATTATTAATTGACCACTGAATAAACAACATTGCCATGACCGGTGGTCTCGCGTCGCCTTAATAGTACAGGCATGGCTTAAAGAGGACCTCTGTTCATTTCGGATCCTTTTTAAATCGGTTCTGTGGGCTTTATTGAGTGACGAGAGACCGTTTTTGACAGATTTTGTCAACTATGAATGCTATTCAAGGCAAATTAAAATACGAAATTCCTGCTTAGGCAGAATAGCTTGAATCAAGATGAGTGTGAAATTTCATTTATGAGAACTGCTGAAAGATCTGCTCACTCGACGGCTCCCATTGTAAACAATAAGAGAATTACTTTTATGCCGTCACGACGGTATGAAATCGAACACAAGAAGAAAGCGATATTTTAAACCTCTCAAATTCGATGTATCTAGGAATTACCCCACAGCAAGCGTATTGTCTAAAAATGTGTCAGTCAAAAGGCGAATTTGTCTTTTGGGATGCATTTTCTATCATCCGCTACTAGTTCAAAACAACCAGATGTCCTCTTTAATATCTATATCGGGGTACGTTGTGTCGCTTACATAAGCTGATTTAAGTGCTTGTTAAACACCAGGATCAACTAAAAGTAAATTGCTTGGAAATCATTTTCAACGGATTCCCCTTCCTCTACCCCAACCCCCTCCCTCTCTATTCCACACTTAAATTGTCATAAAATTACAATGTCAACCAGCATGATATGATGATAACAACGGGAACATCGATTTGCGTTGCATTTTCTTGGCTGCTGACCACTCAAACGGACCAATCAACGATCGACCTGACCGTCATGCTTTCAGTGCATTGCATATAATCAGGTTGACATGACCATGGATTTGATACTGCTTGGCAGGAACCAAATAATAAATTTAATTACCGCACTGATAAGCTAGGGCTGAGATGTCACATTCAACAATCGAGTAATAGTATTCCCTCTGACGGATGATACTGTAATAACGTTATGCTTGAAGATCCAGTGAATAGCAATCGTAAGGAGTCTTTTCCTTAGACTCGTTGGTGGCGAAGCTCGCAGTCGCATATAATGCTCTGGGTTACCTTTAATAAAACTGAAAAAAGGGTGACCTCGTTCGTGTTCATTTCAATAACTTATGTTTGTCATACGCTGATCTGCTTATTGAGTTCACGATTGACAAAATATTGACAGTGGAAATTAGAATAAAGAAGGCACGTGGAACCCTCGCAACCTACCAACCTTCGCTTCACAATTTGAATGACAGCTTCAAAGATACTTTAGGAGATCACTAACCTTAAAAAAGCCTACGTATACCAATCCCGCTAGAAAACCTGCCAATGATGGCACGCTCTGCTTTCGTTTTAATCGGCATAACGATGTTAGCCTAACCAATCATCAATTGTATTATACATTCATAATTATAATGCATATTACCCAGCCAATGAGTCTATAAATAACCACATTTCTTTAATTTAGCGCTAGAACTAGTTTTTGTTTGTTACGTAACATTTTTACTATTTGTTTTTGTCCTGTGATAAACAAACATCTATCTAGACTTGATTTATCTATTATTTATCTAGACTTGGGACCATCCAACACTCACTGACCCCCAAAAAGCAGATTTCGGCGGCGCGTTGATATTGATGTCGTTATTCCTTTTACTCGGTTCCCACGTCCCACTGCAGCTACAACATCCACTGGAAGAGAAATGCGAATCTATTTAATGTTGTGAATCAGCATCAGAAATATCCCAGGAGAATGTCACGATTCTGAGTCGCATAGCTCAGTAAACGTTGCTGTAAAAGAACGATGCACAACTCACAAAGGAGCACTTCCCTCTCTGCACATTATGACCAGCATGCATTGTGTTGCAACATCTATGCAATGCTTAATTTGCCAGCTGAGTGCGCATATCTCATATCAGGATTAATTCGCAATGGAATATATATTTGGACATTTCATAGCTCAGCTGGTGAACCTTGGCAGAGAGCGTTAGAATGTGAGTGATTGGGGTTTTACGGCTCCACCCAAACCAAGCGGATGATACGGGCGCCAGAACAGAAGGCCTGAGACCGGGGTTTGCCCCTACTCTTATCGATAAATCCCAAGGGTTCTTTATCCTGCATAACACCATAGACTGTAGTACACAGCGCCCGGCCTTGTTACGCAGTTGGGCAGCACTGCAGAGTCACCGAAGAATTACCATTATAACGGATTACAATTATAATTCACAATCATAACGCCCGTGGCCTGATCGGGTCTGAACCCGGGACCTCGACCCCCACGGTCGGCATTGGATTGCAGTCAGCCAGTTTAACCCACTGAGCTATTCGGTGCCCCTAGAGAGCATCAGCATACAATATTTTAAGATAATGACTGGATCGACGCATAAAAGTCGGATACAAATGTTGGATAACTAACAATCCAAAAGCAAACACTTCAAAAAGCTGGTTACATACAATGCGGATGCATAATATGAAATGATAGTATGCTTGTGTATTGAGTGTTCAATTAGTGATTGTGCTAAGCATTCGATTACCATAATATGTCTGAGCAAGTCCTGTGAACTTCTGATCGTGATATTCATGACACATCCATAAATTGCCTCTCTGAAGGACATGCAAGGACATATAGACCATGAGAGATGTAAATACATCACTAATTGCAAACCCTTTTCCGTTGCTCAAAATTATTGGTATGATTATTACATCAATTGGTTGATTAGAAGACTGAATACTTTTAATGATCAATATGTTTTAATACTCATTAAATTAAAACCTAATCATATATTGGCTGAAATCAGTGGAGGTAAACAATTGAATACTGGATTGAATGCACTATATAAGATACTGAATATAATTACAAGTGATTAGCAAACAAATAATTCACATGACTCAAACATTCAAGGCATCACAGTGATTATAGTGTCCGCATTATTAATCCCAACAAGACGTTTACAGCTTTGTTAAGCATTCAATGTCACTTATGAACATCAACTTGAGGTTTAAAGAGTCCATTACTCAGCAATTCTGCAATCAGTGCTGGTCTTAAATCAACAGACGATGGTTGAAGGAGAAGTTCCGATTGCTATCCATTGCAGTGCAAACATAGCCTCTGGGTTTTCCTTCGATGATCTATTCATCATTCTGCTCTCGCTACACTGCATTCAGCAAGCGATCCCATCCTGGAAAGAATTCTTGCATTTTGGCATAGAATGTATATCTGGTTGTTGAAAGCATATAATGCACATTGAACTACGTATCGTGTATGCATGCATCACACACGTTACATGTCCAGAATTTGTATTCTTTATTTCTGAATAAAAACAGCAAAACAAAAGTGGCATTTAGCCATGCAGTTCTGGCACAGTATATCCAACATGGCGAAGTTATTAGGAAGTTCTTTATGTGGATAGAAATATAAAGATAATTAATTGCCATCTTCATTTCAGCCGTGGGATGATCACATTTTGATAGATAATTGTTTCACCCCGGCTTTGGTGATCACAATTATAACTTAAAGGTCAACACTAGTCAACAATTAAATTATAGGCCTTGGTTCGGGACATGACAAATACATCGTCATGTTTAAGCCATTTGCGCCTTCAAAATGATTTTTAGAAAGATAGAACAATTGTCTCCTACCCCCCTCTCTGTCCGGAAAGTTTTGAATAACACCCCACCCTAAACCCTAGGGTACTAAACAATTTTATCGACGCACTGACAATCGCATGTAATGCTGAACAAATCACTGAATTTTCTCAATAACGACTGCAATGCTTGTATCAGCTGAAAATTGAGTAATATTGACTCAAACAAGAGATCACACATTGACACATACATTGGCATATATAATCAATAATATTGTTTTTTTACATGTGTTTAATGTTAAATTGAGTGAAAATCAGTCGATTCGAACGAAATATTATTAACCCTATAACTCAAGATATTAAGTATTTCATCATCATTTTCCGACTCGAAGCGACGAAACCGAATCGCTTGTGTTGATCCGTTACCATTGCAAACGTTTTGGCGGGTCGCCTCTTAGAATTCCTGGAGTATTATGACGTTATTCACAGCACAACTAGTGGCCACTATGTGAACCAAACTGATTTGGTTGGAGAATTAGATGCACTGAACGTGTGCTGTTTGTGTCTCTTTAATACCTTGTAAATGATATCAGGTAATTATTAATTTGCGCTGGAATTATTAATCAGGTTGTATTTTTCATGAATTTAATGTTATCTCAGACATTATGGTTGATATTGAAATTCAACATCATTTGCAGCAGATCACATCGTCGATTGAGCCAATATCGAATTCCATGGCTCTTCCGTTTAACTCCCAATCCATCACAAACAGGCAATTCCATCTGAAACAAAGTCATCTTCTCAGCTCTCTTCCCATGTTGTGCTTGCATTCGAAGTCCTAATGCGACCCAAGGGGACCGCATTGCTTGCATAATGAATCCACGAAAGCTATGCAGAAGAATGCTGCCAGCAGAGATATGTGGACAGTGATTGTTTTTCTCTGGAATGGTCTCAGGTATTGCATTGTGGAGGAATATCACATCTCATCCAGTCTGGCAACGACGTGTGTGCTTGTCATTACTTGAATGATAAACAAACTGAGCTCATCTCTCAATAACACTTCCCAGTTTATTGTATCATTTTGATTTGAAGCTATTCACTAAGCAGTTGTTTCAATTGTATTTTGTTCCGTAAACGGGTGATGACATAATATTCTGTTTTTGTCTATCATGTTCAGAGTGAAGCAATTAGCAGCTGATTGTCGTGCACAGTAGAATGATAAACACACAAAGTGTCTTCATTTGACATTCAGAACATATGTTAATAACGAATAAAGAAAGTCTTTGTGGCCTCATAACACAGAGGTCGCTCCGGACAAGATATTAACGTAATGTTGCTTATTCAGTGTGTTGAATAAACCGTCATAAGCACTTCAGTGTTGATTCAAATGGCGGGGCGTCCTGTTTTCTTCAGATGTCAGCCACCCACGTACAACGGGCGTCTGATTGATGATGGCGAATTAAGACCGTGCAGTGTTAGCTTCCGTTACTCCGATTGGGAGGCGCGTATTTGAGATGATTATGTAATATGGTTTCAACTAATGTGATGCGAATCATGAGTTGTGTATATCTAATGATGCCAATGTATTCTTTACATTGCCAGTAGGAGCTCACCTTAGGCAGCTCTTCCCTTGTCAACCTTTTTGCTCGTGAATATGATTCCCAATCTGACATGAACACCGGATATTTTTCTTTGTGTAAAACTGATGATTAGGGAGCTGCAATGATGCTTCCAGGCGATACATCTGTTTGAGCATTATTTCCTTGGTATTCATTGCGTATGAATTGACATACAATTTTGGTGCCAGGTCTGCATAACTGTATTACTTAAGACTACTTGTATCTTACTTGCATACGTCTCTGTACTTCTATAATACTTGCACTATGCCGCATTATGTCAGAAATCAAAAGTGGTGTCCATTAATCATAATTGCTTTATTCGTTTACACATACATTGCAATATATAATCAAACATGAGTACCACAATTGTACGTATACATTTGCTCAATGATCGTCCACATGTATAATTGCCAATTCATGTATATTGTACATAATATCTGGCAGATTAGAAATATATAGACTCACGTGTATGCAGGTCGACTAATGTTTCATCTATAGTGTAACATTCAACCGTACCTTTTTTGTGGCGATTGATTCACCAATTCAATGCTTCAAAAGTTGTTTTCCAGAAATGACCCAATCATCATAACCTTCCCTACATATAAAATATTGAACCCAATGTAACTGCAAATGCAGAGATGAATCAATCAAACACACAATATCGGAACTCGACAAAACCATTCCGATGTTTTAATCAATTTGGTTCATCGGAACATAGATCATTTCACATTTGCTGATTTGCTCAAACAGATATACATATTTACCCAAAATGAACGCAGGCAATTAGTACAAATCAACGATTTTCAACGCTTTGATTTCAGCGAATATGTCCACGCACTTGCTCACTATAGCGACCTCACCCGGGCTCAAATTTGTCCATGGTTAAACCCTCTCGTACTTTTGGATGACAAGGGATCGAAGCGTGTTGAATATCAGTGCTCATTCGTTTATGGTGATGCGTCCTCACAGATATCGACGCCGTTTGCCATGTTCCTGCTCGTTGAGGCACTCGTGGTAAGGACTCACGTCTGCAACAGCAGCAGAGATAGCGACTGAAATGTCGCCTGTACTGGTCGCTAAGTATGCACAGAGCAAGCGGGTTAATACACGAGTTGCTGAAACATAAACAGTATGCTACTGTCTTCCAAATATACCAGAAGAAGTTGAACTCCCCTGGCATAGGGCAATGGAACCACAATAAGTAGATATGCCTTGGCAGCCAGCACACCATAAATAGTATTACAATTGCGAGAACAAGTTTGGCAATTTTTCTCCTTGCTTCGGTTTGTCGTGTTGCAGCTGGTCCATGGATAACGTTGTCTGCTTCAGCGTCTTGTTGAATCTGCGTGTGATTCGACCATAGAGTCTTCGCCATCGGTGTGTATAGCATGGCAATGGCGATGATTGGAATTAGGAAGTAGATGACGAAACGTAGCCATGCTCTGAAGCACGGAAACCAATATCCAAAGTGGTAAGGATGGCTATTGCACACTAACATAGGTTGGGAGTCGTCATCGACGTTGGCTATGGCGTACTCAGCAGCTGCCAACACTGTGGATATTATCCAAATTACAGCTGCGATCAGAGCCGTTCTTGGCACTGTATCTTTATGTCTCCTGATCGGATGAAGACAGGCGGAGTAGCGATCCCAGCTAAGTGCAGTTAGCGTGAAAATCGACACACCTAATGACAAAGCCTTCAGGAATGCCAACAGCTTGCAGGCAAATGATCCATGCTGCCACTTAGGATACATGTAAGTGAATCCATAGAACGGTATGGATACAAGCAGCAGAATGAGATCCCCGACCGCTAACGACACAATGAATATATTGGGTCTTGTGCGCATGTCCTTATTGAATAACACGGTGAGGATCAGTACTCCATTGCCAATCACACCTATGAAGAATATCACCGCAAATGCAATGGGGATCACATAGTTAGATCTATCAACGTATAAGTTCACTTCAGTGGAGGTTATTCCTTCAGATGCAGTTGCTGTATCCATGATCTGCGCTTGCAATGTGCCGAGTGAGATATCAAAGTCAGTGCTGGGTTTTTAGAGCGGCGCCTCCGAGCTGTGAGCTGCGCCTTTTGTGTCCATACACACTCTCCCCGAAAATCCCTTCCGATTTGCGACCACCTTGAGGTGACCTATATGGCTGAAGTCATTGGGTGACTTTCCAACCGTGAAAAGGATTGTATTTCTGTCCCTTCAATGGCTATCGACTATTTTGCTCTTTTTCGTCTCGGTTCAAGATCACTTGACAGCAACTGAAAGAATGCGAAGCACTTGAAGATCTTGAATGACAAGAAAGGGAGGAAGGTAAAGCACTGGGGGTTGGTATGGCTGTTCTATTATACAAGAGATGGTTGGTAGCAAGAGGCCAAAGAGGTTAATGACACCCGAGACCGTTGGGGCTCAAACATGAACTATGGATAACTAATATAAATAACACCGTTTAAAGGCAGATGTAGTTATTTTTATACTGATGGCTGTGAAACTTTGAGTAGCAAGACCATAAGATGGGATTGGGTGCAGCTCAGATTGCAGCAGGACAACAAACGAACCTCCGTGAAATGTCCAAGAGGATTGGAAGGGAGCTAGGTCGATGACCTTTAATGAAACCGTGAGCGGTTTTGACAGCATGGGCATAAGTACACTTCAAGTACCATCAAACACCTGCCGTTAACACATTATGCTCTACATTTTGCCATTTGTGATTGCCCGTGTGTCATACTCTTCTGACATAACTTTTACAGACGTACATTGTTGGTGTTAGTTATGTGCTGCCTTCTCACACAACCGTGATGACGCACATGCACATTGTGTCATCCCGAAACAAAGACGACTGCGAAGTCAGAAGTTTCAATTATTCAACTCTGTAATAAAAATGTTAACATTGATTAATCACCACACAAGTGACAGGCTGCACTTTGTCTCGCCTAGTCTACAACATGCGGCATGCAGACTCATCAGTCAAATAGCACATGAGCTAGGATGTAAGCAAGACTAGTATATCAGAACAAGAAAGCATATTATTTAATAGCCTTATCCTGCATACAGGTCAATACTTCTTTTTCATATAGAGCAGTCATCATACCCAGGATATTATTAGTTTTTTTTTTTCTTTGTTTTTGTTTTTTTTTTTTTTGCCTTAGGCATTCCCATAAATATATCTCTGATTGAAATCTAGCACGACAAACATGAATCACGGAATAGACACCACATCTAAAGGAAAAACCCAGCTGTGTACCTAAAACTCAAAGATACCAACCATAGATCTCAATTTCGCCCTCTTTCAAGTTAAGTCAGGTTGTGAGTGTATCATCTCTTTTGATATAACATTCCATTGCTTTTGCATCCACCCACCACTCCCTCTTAATTGTGTCCTATTGCAGATCTTTGCAATTAGAACGAACTCTTTGGAAGTCACTTGATGCAGCCACTGAGATGAACTCTCAATTGCTCTCTTACTTGGTGGAAGCATTGTAACCATTAACCCTGCAATCTGGCTTCTGAATCCTTATTCGACCCAAGAGAATCACAGCTTCTGCATAATAGATGAACACAGAAGCATTGGTTATACTCTCAGATCGCCAATGTCGTCCGATGCATCGTCACACTGACGATATCACATGCACAGCAAATGCTCGATCAACTCAAACCAGTACACCTTAATAATTAATATAACTCAAATCAGTATACCTTAATAATTAATATAACTCACCATTGAACATTCAGAGCTGTGACTGCTTTAATTACAGGTCACCAACATCCTTGAACCATTAGTGGCACCATTATGATGTTTCAACTCTGATTCATCTGATAAAAAGGTTGAATTGATCTGCAAACAGACGGAAGTCATTACAGGCACCATTGCGTCAGCCATCAATCAGTGATCAATTTCCCTCAGCAACGGCGTAAACATACACTTGCGCAGACCACTGCACTTCTGGCTGCTGTCATTGTTCCACTTGCTTCCTCTCGTTCTTGTACTTCTTTATTACAGCAACCACTTAAACCCTCGAGATTTGACTGCTGCTGAACGGTGAAATATGTTCTTATGCACCATTTATATGTTACAGTGGGTGTCAATAATGTTTAAATAAATTGTGTTAAACCGTCCATGATTTTACTTTGCTATAATTATAGGCTTCAGAATTACCTTCTAGTATCCTATCAAATAAGCTGTTACTACATCATGATTTTGAGATTGATAGAGTAACCTATTCGAATAGGTCCTCTCGATTTTCCAATCAACAATGCCTGACACCAGTGGACAGTACAAGATTCAAGCACACTAAGAGGACGGCTTGTCTGGTCATGTTTCCGTAATCTCAGTTTAGCTGGGCGACGGTATTCCCAAATATAAGATTTTGCGTTTGAAACGTCACTTCTGGCCAAGCGAGTAATTGTCATTTTATGTTGAGGTACTTGGATACAGGTGTCGGATTTGTAATTGACTTTTAATTACCTATTAATTGATAAAAATGGCTAATTCAAGCCCATACACACTATGTTTATTTCATGGAACCTGGAATTTTAAAATAAAAAATAAAAAAATGAAAGGGTCTCGTGAATTGTGAATGGTTGTACGTAATCGACAACGTAATACCCGGAATGCGTTCATGATATGTTAGGATGCTTTCACAGTAATGAGATTTCAATATTGATAACCCTGTCAATGATATTCGCAAATTCAATTTCAATGACAACCTTTAAGTATTCCTCAGTAGTACTTGCATAATTTATAGGCTTTATTTTACGACATCAAACGTATACTATAGTGCTCATAAAAGTATCATAAAATGCTCCAATGATGTTCACTGAATCCATTATCAAGCGCCAACTGACACAGCTCGATGACCGCACAAAGCAATCCCAAAGACATTGGCCCGAAGTAACTGCCATAACATCAGCGATAAAATAACACAGGTTTCTTTGACATTTCAACTTCAATTCGCCATAAAATCCAGCATAAAAACAACTTTCAATGGGAATCTTTCGCGCTCCACGGCGTTTAATCTTATTGCATGTCCGACCCGCACATATTGGAGTCACTCATTGTACAAGTCTTTTTATGCTTTGAGTTATACAGTGGCGAGCAATCTTTGCCAACACCAAAGGTTGACGTTAATGAAGAAGCAGCGATGTTTAGTGAGCGGTGTTTTTATGACTGTTGCCCCACGGGAATGATGGCGCCTCTATAACTATGGTGCTGTACAGGTTTGAATAATTCAAGTTTTCATCTAGTTATATTCTGGTATGCATGAACAATGAAGCGGAAAAAGCTGACTCGTTTCAGTGTGCACTGAAATTAGGATTTACCACGGTCGTGGATTAATCAAGTACTTTGCATTGTTCACTCTTGTTAACACTGTCGACTGTTTCTAGCCGTTGTGACTGCTGCTTCCCATCTACGTAATCACTTTCGCCTTCGACGTTAGCAAAACAACTTTCACAATAAAACAATATTTGTCGGCTGATTGTGCATAAAGCTCGTGTGTAGATTGGTCCGAACATTCCTGCCAAAGATTCAGAGGCACAGACACAATGCAACCGGCAATACACCACCCTAACCCAAGGAAACCTGTCACAATCATAACGCTTACAGCACAACGTGAATCTCCCAAGCTATCATTGAGCGGTTACTGCACCGTGCTGTGAAGGTACATGTCTAGAACTATCGTCGCATATTTGCCAAATTACAGCAAATTGACATTTACATCCTGAGACTGACCTTTGCATTTTGCATAGGTCACAAATCCTATCAAGCGAGTGCGTTTACCATTGCATCCAGGGTGGACATTTATGTAAATAATTACACTGAAACAGAGCAGCATACACTGCCTTCCTCGCAATGAATTGTGAGACGTTGGGCGCCCACATCGCAATCGTCATGTCACACATATAAACTTTGTGTGATCATGAAAATGAATCATTACCCTTTGCATTCAGCATTTTGTCATTGATGGTATTCTATATTTAGAACACATCAACTGTTGAAGCAACACGATCAGCCGTTGCCCATTATATCCGAATCAACAGTCTCCGTCTCCAGGGAAAAGTGCTGATCAGATCGGAGATAGTTCAGACGGATCATCAGCTATTCGCATGACTACACAGCATATGCCACTGACGTGGATGAAGTGGATGACTGCTATCATAACGCAGTTCAACCGTGGTTGTGACCTTGATAAGCTGAGAGGGTCATTGCATCGAGATAACTCTGTATTGCTTCGTTGTTATGGAAGTGTGAGTAGTTCTGTCTACGGGAAACACCATCGTTATATTAGATATATCGTCCCGTCTGGAAGGTGTATTAATGGGAAAGATGTGTAATGTTTGTGAAATATGATAGTTATATTTGATTTAAGAGACTCGGATCAAAGAGTGTAGACGTGCCAATATTATAATATTCTTCTGGGCATTAATATCGATGTGTTAAATCATGCAAATCGCCGGGGTTTTGTTTCGCATTAATTCTGCATTGATGTTCTTATTGGATGTGATTGGCGATTCGTCACCCATGCAATACATCACACGGCTAATTCACTCATGAGATCCGTAATTTCCTTGCCTCGTTTCAGCCCTGTGAGGTGTCAGCAATTTCGACCTGCCTTGCAGCCTACTGGCTCCATTAATAACCAGCGTGGAAATCCCTCTTGGGTGTTTTATCAGAAATCTTCCATCCTAACGTTATCTACCCACGCAAAGCTTGAATAATTGAAACAAATCCCCAACGAAGATCTATATTTATCTCTTGTATTCATTAATTATGCTGCAACAAACACACGACCCCACAACCATCAAAATGACTTCAAGTAGCCAAACAACAGCTGAGGCATAATTTATGGCAGCAATAGCTTTAAGCTGAGCTATAAGTTTCCTGATGGCAAAGGCCTTTGAGGGTGTTTAACCGAGGGCTGAGGTGACACTGTAACAGCGTTTGGCGACGGCAACTGAGGTTGAAGATGAGAGACGGAGATGAAAGGAAGGTCATGGTGTATAGGGTGTCTCACTCAAATGAGCACTGTGCGAAATTGTCCTCTTCTCTTCAATAGTTTAGAAAGTAGCCTTTTTTGTTCTTGAAAAATACTTGAAGCAAACAGATTCAATATTGTACCTTATCATATAAATGCAAACCTTACAAATATATTGTTCTTTTAAGTTACACAAGTGAATGCGCATACAAAGCAAATTTTATAAGCAATACAACCATTGAATACAATCGCAGTCGAAAACTTCACTTGGTTCCAGAAATTGTGGTCAATGTTTGACTTTCCGCCTCCAGTTCCACTGTGAACTGCTCAGTGCCTCTTCTTGAAGTGCTCGGTCGTCGCAATGTGTTGTTTTCACTCGTGCTGTTGCAGCGTATCAGTTGATGGGAGTGTCTTCTGAACTGATCACTGAGTAAATACAAGGCCAAAGGGTTCACGCAAGAGTTCATGAAACTCAGACAGAACGAGACGATCTTGTAGACGTGCCAGAACATACTGTACCAGCCGTAACTCGGGCAGTCAAACCACAGCGTGTAGATGTGGCGTGGCAGCCAGCAGATGACGAAGAGGACGACGATGGACAAGACGAGGATGGCCACCTTGCGCCTGGTTTCGGTCTGACGAGCAGCAGCCTCTGACTGTTGTGTGAAGGAGCCGCTGGTCCAGAGGCTGCGAGCCATGAGCAGATAGAGAACGCCGATGATGACGATTGGCACGACGAAGTAGACGACGAAGCGCATGCTGGTTCTGAAACACGTGAACCACGCCCCCCACTCCTCTGGGTGCGAGTTGCAGATCCGCATTGGGGCATCGTCGTCAAACTTGTAAATCTTGATGTTCCTAGCACTGCCCTCAACAGCTGCGAAGACAGCTGCAACCAGCCAGATGGCGGCTGCAATGACCACAGTTCGTCTGCTTGGGGAGTCGGTGTATCGCTTCATCGGATGCATGATGGCCATGTATCGGTCAGCACTGAGGGCGGTCAGTGTAAAGATGGAAACCCCTAGCGACAGAGTGACCAGGAAGCCGTTCAGTCGGCACAGGAACTCGCCATGTGGCCAATCGGAGAGAGTGTAGATCATTCCGTAGAACGGCACAGACACGAGCAACAGGAGGAGGTCACCAAGTGCAAGCGACCCGATGAAGATATTCGGAGTTGTTCTCATCGCTTTGTTTCTCAAGATGATGAAGATGACTAAACTGTTGCCGACCACGCCCACGAGAAAGATAAGAGAGAACACCACCGGCACCACGTGAGCGGACACCGTCACGTGACCTCGTGTGTCGGAGGACACGTTATCCAATGAGGTATTGGGCGCCATGCGGTCACCTGCAAGTTCTGCTGCGTGAATCAGCGATACAACAGCAGCGCTGACGGTTTTGAGGGGAGTGAAGCAGGGAGGTTCACGCAGCGTACTTCGATATGATAACTGTCCCCTGGGGAGTTGTCGTACGTGTTGCTTTGAGCGTAGGTTCGGGGATTACACCTCTGATGACCCCGACGTGCCTTTGCGGCCTCTTTGGGAATGCCAGGTTTTGGTTCAGCAATTCTAAGTGGTTATTGTTGATTACTATTGACAATTATCATGGACATAAGTTAGCATTCGTTTTTTTGTGTTTGTTTGTTTTTTTTGTTTTTTTTTGTTTTTTTCTGTGTCACGCTACACAGCGAGTTGAGTGAGCGTAGTGAGTTGATTGATAATAAGTAAAGGCTATTCTACAAAATGAGAACAGGCCGATTTTTTAAATAATCATTTGCTGCAAAATACTGCCATAGTTATATTCGAAGGAACATTGAAGAGGAACACAATGCTTTTGTGCAAACGCAAAGGTATGGGTTTCGCAAAGCACACTCCACTTAAGAAACATGTTTTAGGAATGCGCTGTTCAAGTTATTCTTATGTTAATAGACGAGAATAGACGAAACATTGGAATTATAATCTTGGTTTTATTCAGGTCAGAACGGAAACAACGATTTTGTGATCTAAACGAGTCACATACGAGTCATAATGACAGGCTATACAACCGACTCAATAATCGTATTCGCAGATAAAGGGACGAAAGGTCCTGCCCGGCAAATTATTGAGTCCACCATTTTTGAGTGAAACACGGTTCTCGAATGGAATTTGGTAACTGTTTGGCTCCCCTTCATTCCACCCAGAGATTATAGGCGTGTTCCCGGGCGACCATTGAAATTTGTTTGTCCGACTCAACTTGAAGCCGCATGTCCACCATTCTGTTCCTAATTTGGATTCTGCAACATAATTTAATTTGCAATAGTTACACTGTGATGATGAAGGTATAAGGTACCAATGAGTAAACAAAGCAAGGATTCACACCTTCCTCTAAATATTGCGTGATGACTTCAATTTCTGTTTCCGTCTCCAGTGCAATCAAATGCATGCCATACGTGTCGCATATAAATTCTGACCCGGACCATGTCTTCCAGCCCTCAAAAAAATTGTAGCAGGATTTTGGGCCGCTGGGTAATTTCCATACGAGATCACATGTTCTTGAGTAAACACCAAAGGCTAAGTCGCCAAACAAAACGAAAGCAAAGGCGACCAAGATCTTCATGGCTGCGTGTTTGGCTTTGAATTGAAAACTTGAAACTGAACGTCAGCATAAAAGACTGCGTTTATATGCACGATCGACCATTCTTCAATCTCAGCTTATGTTGCGCTGGAAATTGCATCTGCGGGCAAATTAGAAGAAAAACAAGTATGCTTATACACATATTATAGCAGCGTTTTTATTCAATTCTTGACACATATTAACTGTTTCATTTCTTGACCAAAGCTCATCCAATGCACAGTGTAGTTAGTAACCTATTCCCTGATCAGGGACTCAGGCCAGAATAGATCCCACCTAGTATAGTCCCAGTGCCGATGATCCAAGCGCTAAACGATGGTCGGGCACGTTGAGACACAATGAAAATATGTTATAGCCGCCTACAGTACCTGAAGCCAAATTCGGTTATAAATCCAAAAATCTACTTGGTTTGACCAAAATTGGACGACAAAATTAATATGATTTCTGAGCGATTTTATGCAGCGTAAGAACAGCGTATTTAATGCAAACACGGTCGTCGCTATAGCAACAAAGCATCGGAATTCATGCAAATGGCGATTATTCAACGAATATCGCATTGTGTTGTTGAAGTTTGGGCGATTTCATGATATCCCAGTGAGAACGGCGGGAAATAGTTTGTGAGAATATTGCTACATAATATCTAAACCTAATTAATGGAGCATAATAAAAATAATAAAATCGGCGCTTAGCAGAATCACTCAACCAAACAAAATGTAACCGATGTGACCGAAATACTGTTTATGTGAATATTGGGACTAGGTGGCATCTTTGTCGTTAGAGACCACCCCCAAAAAAAATAGACATATTATAGTGAATAAATAAATTAAGGAATCCCAAATAATTTGATGAAAGCAATGATTGCAAATTGAAAGTCAAAGCATATGTCTGTAAATAATGGCTTCATTGATGAATATTGCTATTAAAATAAGGATGCAAAGACAACTGTTTATGATCAATTGCAATATATTTAGATCCAGGAGCAACCATGATTGGCATATTTTAATTTGGCGGATGTTTTTATTTCTAATCATCTTAATGACTTCCTTCAATAGAACACCGTGAACCAACTTATTCTAACTACAGTCGAGGCGGCTCAGATACGTCTGCATATTGACAGTGGAGCCTGTGGTATGCCTCAAAGTAAAGAATGTTGTCCGCATAAAACTCCTGGCACCAGATAGTCACTATGTTATGTGGTCACTATGGTTACTCTCCACATATGAATAGAGCTATGCATTATTAGTAATTATATATTATGTAATAATGATTGTAGTAACATAGATATTGGATAAAAAGACTGCGTAAGTGGGACGTCGCAGGATTCCACGAACCGGAAGCTTGAGACAGACATTTCAACATGGCAATCGCCAAATGTCTCCAACATCGCTTCGCATTTCGCAGGAAAAGAGAAGCTTTTTCGAAAAGGATAGCATTCACTTCAATCTGATTCAATCTATATTAAAATATCGTGGCTGCCGTAGATTATTTTTTCGCTCTTTTGTCGCAGGAAGTGCACAAAGTAAAGAAAAACCTTTGAAGTCAAGCCAGATAGCATCCAAGTGTCATGGTGATACCTATTTCGTGGCAGAATTTGCCACATAAATGAAACAAAAAAAAAAACTATAAAAACTATAAAAAAACGCCACAATTGTACAATAATGCCCATCACAAAGCCACAAAATAGATTGCAGGTGTGAACACAGATGTGGTAAATAACGATACAAATGTGGCAGTTTATTTAGCGGATTAACATCGGTTAACAACCACTAGTCGGTCGGCGATAACAAAGGTGAAATGGCACAAACGGGCACATAATATGTGGCACAAATGGGCATATATGTGGCGATTTTTCAACTGTTTACATAAAGGATTAGGAGATTGGGCCTCACATGTGGCGATAAATGGTACTTGTGTAGTCATTACGTGATTGTCTACTCAAGAGATAAAACATGCATGTAAGCTCCATTGTCTAACGAACATACTATGGCCGCACCACTAGTCGGATGGGCCAACCGGGTGTTGCACAACGATAATATAACCTCAGTATTGTGAACAACAAAACATCCTCATACACTGGACGTTATACAAAATACATTTACGTGACTTATATTAATGACAATACTTCTATTTTAAGCAAATCACCTGCCACACCTCAGGTTAGCTCATCATCAAGAAATAAACCCGAGATGATCAAAGATCAAAGAGTTCAGCCTCCTTTGCCTCTGCAAGACTCCATAAAACATTGAGCTCCCAAAGGAAGACCAAGCACTGAGTAACGACATCTAATCCCAATGTCATATCCTGTAATTGATAACACTCCTTTGACTCAGTCGGGTGAAATACCTTCCAATTATTGCGTTTTATTTCATCGCAAATGAAACGCAACATCGCGTCAGGTAGTCCGAACACAAACCATCGGAAAATAGATAATTGCCTTTGAATTCAAACTTAAGAGTCTTGGTGTAGAAACTGATAGTGTAACGTATCTGAAAAGGTATCAAGTGATATAAAGAGGACCTCTGGTTGTTTTGAACTAGTAACGGATAATAGAGGATGCATCGCAAAAGACAAATACCCTTTTGACTGACACATTTTTAGACAATACGCTTGCTGTTGGCTAATTCCTAGATACATCGAATTTGAGAGGTTTAAAATCTCGCTTTCTTCTTGCGTTTGATTTCATACCGCCGTGACGGCATAAAAGTAATTATCCTATTGTTAACAATGTTAGCCGTCGAGTGAGCAGATCTTTCAGCGGTTCTCATAAAAGAAATATCGTGCTCATCTCGTTTCAAGCTATTCTGTCTGAGCAAGAAATTCGTATTTTTAATTTTAATTCGTTTTGAATATCACTCATAGTTGATATTTTTTTTTTTTCAAAAACGGTCTTTCGTCACTCAATAAAGCCCACAGAAGCAATCTAAAAAGGTTCCGATATGAACAGAGGTCCTCTTTGAAGGTCAACCATATTGCCTGAGTTAGCTCCAAATTCACAAATTATATACCCTAATTATTTATTCCAGCGCAAATTAATATTCAGTGGTTCTGATTCTTTCGTTAAATCGGTTTGGTTCACATATTTGCCGTTAGTGGAGCTGCAAATGACGTCATAAGTCGCCGGAAATTCCGCGAGGCGACCCTCGCCAAAAAGTTAGGCTACGGTTACAGATCAACGCACACGATTTGGTTTCGTCACCTCGAGTTCGAAACTGATGATTAAAACATTATGTATTGAATTCTAGGGTTGATAAATTATCACAATACGTTTAAATCGACTGATTATCACTCAATTACATAATAACAACGGATTAATCAATTAATTGAGTATGTTTGCCAATTTAACACTCAATTTAACAATAACAACAGATGAATAAATTATTAAAGTATTTTTGCCAATTAAATGTGTGATCGATTGTTGCGAGTCAATATTACAATTATCAGGTGTACTTTGGAAAGCGATAAAGCTATTATGTTTATGCGCTATGATTTCCATTCGATCAAGTGTGTGTTACAAGTGTGTGTTATAGTGGTAATTGAGGAAATTCATTGATTTTGTTAGCATTAAATGCAATTGTGAGTGCATCGATAAAACTTCAGTACCCTATGTGTAGGGTGGGGGCTTATGACGTCATATTATATCAGAGAGGGCGAGGTTGGAGACTCCATTATGATAATAATATCCTTAAATAAGCAGTTCGAAGACGCAGATGATTGCAAAAAAAAAAAAAAACAATATAATAATTACATATTATGTGCCCGAATCAAGACCAAATATTTCATATTTTACGTGTGTTGACCTTTAATAATACAGTGTCAGCTTTTGTTGCTGAATTTCCACAGAGGTTATTTATTCATTATTTGCTTATATTATTCATCGCACGACATTCATTAAACATAAAACGCGTATAATCAGTGGTGATTGGGGGGAGGGGTGAAACAATGCATCCGTTGGGCACAAATGCAACACAGGGCACTGAGGACCAACCAAGTGTTTCTCACACGACGAGTATTCCACAGAGAGGAGCTCATGATATAAGGCTATATAAACATCATTGCACCAAATACAAATCAAGCAAACTTGAAACCCCTGCTAGAACATGTAACTACAACACACAATATACTTACGAATACACTACTATTCATGCGTAGAAATAATCCTTATAGAACAGAGGTACATGGATAAAACTAAAGCATTGATTTGCGGTATTCATTATTTTCAGTGAACAGAGAAATTATTGATGTGCAACATAGACATACTGGGTTCAACGGGTGCAAACCCTACGATCTCACTTTTCTTATACAGCAACATCTAACTTTGCAGTGTATGCATTATGTAATTGTCGCAATGAAAATCCGGAGTCATGTCTGTCCCTGAACACTTTTTTTGGTCAGTGTAATTTCAATGGCGGTGTGATCGATGGTCTGCTTGGGAATTGCTTCCCTTCAGCCAAACAATAATTGCTTCCCTTCTCAAATTCTACGGTGCATGATGCCACCTTATCCATCAGAGGATCCAAGAGGGGTCCTAAAACAGGCACATGATCTGGTTCAGTGCTTGGTAAAATTTTAAAGCTCACCTCAATATCAGTTGTATTGCTTAGTACAAAGAGGTTCTATTATAAACAAGCCCAGATGTCGTGCTCATGCAACAAATGTCCCATTGAATTAAGTCAATAGTCCCATTGTGTTGGAAGCAATGCAACATGACACCGTAAAACAGATCAACAACCGGTCATTACATCAGGTCCATTTCACGCGAGATCTTTGCGGAAGCAGAATTAATGCACGTGATTTAACACGCTTCACGTGATTTCCAAGAACGTGCACTTAATTGCTCTACACAGTTAAAGGGAGGGAGAACTGGTTAAAAATTGACTTTGAGTCGTTATTTGATGCACCATAAATGATTCCTATGCCTGGCCCACACAAGGAATATCATCGCTAACGATTTCGCGGGCGATATATTGCTAACTAGGCGTGACGTCAGCAGCTGTGATGAAACACCGAGTTCCCCATCTGTTACAATGGGCCTCGTCATATCAGCGTGTCCTGCGACTAAACCCTTGGATATTTTTTTATTTTCTTTTCAGAAATAGATAGAATAATCATTTTGCCACCAGTCAGGTGCGAAAAAAAAAATATTTTTCGCTATTTTTCTTATTTTAACAAGCGATTTTCTAGGACACCTACCATGTTTCTCATCCTGAGACAGTAAAAAGGTCAGCCAGAGTGCACCACGCATGCGCTTTCGTTTCGTAAACAACAAAGATGTCCTTTTATGGCGAAGATGCTCTGCTCTGATTGGCTGAAGTCGATAGCTTCACGAGGGGAACGGAACCAAT
>KB310985.1:69032-82786 GCA_000328365.1 Capitella teleta
TGGCCTTGACCGCTGGACGCTGAAAACCGGACTGTTTGATGAAGATACAAAGGAATACGAAACAAAGATAATGTGCTCAATGTCCTTTTAGAGCAATCGGCCAACATTAAAGACTCATGACTTTGATCAATCAGCTGACATTAAGATGTTTCAACAAAGATATTTCATGATTTTATTATTGGTGCGTATATTATATGGCGAATTATATGCTTTGTATATCAATTAAATGACATAACAGTTGGGAAATTTGTTACTGCATTATGGATGTCTCGAGTGATCAGCTGTCTTTATTTTTATTTTGTTTTTTTATTTCGAATTTAGTACAGTAGTACCTGCAACTAACGAACCGTGTTGGATCAAAAAAAAAAGTGTTCGGGGTGTTCGTTAGTCAGGGTTGGGTAAAATTAGGTCACTATAGTAACGCATGCTTGTTGGACTGCGTTGTCATTGCTGTGGATGTTGCCATCGTTGAGCTGATTCCGAGAAGTGAGCCTTTTATTCTGTTCCGTGAAAGTTAACCTCGATCAATGGAGCAGTAACGCTACTCCATCTCTTTGAAACTCGCGTCGCCTCCGAGTGTGAGATGGGGCTTCGCGAGTCTGCATTCACCTCGGGGAGCTTGCTTTGCATTAACTTTTAGCGCCGTCGAGTGACCACGTTTTTACTCCAAAATAGTATCTCAACGACGATTTGACTGATTTGACAGGTTAAAGTTAAGCCCCGCCCATTGACCCACTACAATTGACTTCACCCAGTTTTTTTGTTTGTTTGTTTGTTTGTTTTTTTTTTTTACTGTGTAAGCATAATTATGACCGCAATTTATTCTCGTATGAAGTGCAACATAACATACATATCAGCCTTAATAATAATTTTTAATACCTTACGAGCCTTTGAAAACCACCCTTCAGGTGTTACAGGCGCCGCGCACACGGCCGTCTCAGCCGAGCGAACAGCGAACAGGCACACAACCAACAGCTCGCATGTATAATTACAGCAACCTATATACCCGCTAAACACCGTAGAACATCGTTAATAGTGTGTTGTGTGCATTTGCCATAAGATTTTATTATTTTTTAATTGAAAAAATGTAAAATTAAAATATATTATTACTGAGGGGGTGTTCGCTGCTCAGGAGTGATTTCCTATTGGTTAACATGGGAGTGAGTTGCGTCCAAAGAAAATCGTTCATTAGAGAGGACTGTTCGCTAGAAGTGTGTTCGTTAGTCGCAGGTACTACTTAACTTAACAACATAAAAATCACGCATTAAATATTAGCATCTAACGTAACGTAAACTAGTGTCCAGTAATTGTCCTATTTTTGACTAAATGGACGTCATCTGCAAAATTCAGAGCTAATGTGCGTACAAGCAGTGAATATATAATACTTTAGGATTTGCTTTTATCAAACAAGTGTCGAGTGAGTGTCTCTCCAGCATGATATGACGTCATACATGACATGCGTGAAAGCCAAAGACTGATCGCATATCTAGGAAAAGAGATTAAGTTTCAAATCATCATTATGTTTAGAAGAAGTGACACAGCAATGAAGGCGTTATCCTAACTCGTTTTGATACATGTATTAATATTTTTTTAGGTTTGTGCTTAAACAGAATTGTGAGTAATTCGTTAATTTAGCTATATTTTCATAATTGTTACCAGGTTTAATAACCAACATATCAGCCATCGATCCTTGTGATCAACCAACAATCGTACTTCAAGTTCTCGTCTAAATTTAATCAGATTACCACTATATCGAACAACATTTCGGCAAAATACTATGTTCTACCAATGTTATAAAATTTACAATGAATTCCTCATTCCTATGGGTCTTTTAGACGAACAGGAGTCATTGAAAAAATTCAAAAAACGATTTTACATTTATTCATTTAATTAAATTTTGAACATGCATTTAATATATTTCCTCTTTCTTATATATATATATATATATATATATATATATATATATATATATATATATATATATATATATATATATATATATATATATATATATATATATATATATATATATATATATATATATATATATATATATATATATATATATATATATATATATAAATGTTGTCGTGTGCTCATTTTACACATCCTGGTTTTGAGTTCAGCAAATGCAAACAAACAAATGCAAAGCGTCTTAATGGGGAGAGTTGATATTTATTTTATATTCACCAAACAGGGAATTAGCCAGGATTTAACAAAACCGATTTATGTTATTGAATAAAATTTAGGAATTTGCTGCTCACGAATCCATTATTGCGGCAAATGCCCAGCCTTGGGATTTTTGTGGCATTTTCAATGTCCACGTGGACCATGAATCCGTCAGAGGAGAGTACTCCTCAGTGAAGTCATCATTTAAACCTCCAAAAACTACAATTTTTCCATTCAAAACAATCGATGGCCTATAGTCATGACTGAACTGAGGGCGTTGCAAGGACGTCCACGTGTTGTTCCGTGGATTGAATCGCATGCACCTTTTATTCCTTCCCCCAACAACGTACACGTGGTCGTTGAAAGACACAGCAGCGCCCCCTTCACATATCTCTGGCATCGGAGATCGTTGACGCCATGTTTGCTGCGTCGAATCAAATTCATGAACATCAGCAACGCAGCCACCACAGCTTCCACCAAGAACGAAGAGATTATCTGAAACAATCGCCAAATGAGCAGAGCACACCTCACGGGGCAATGGCGGAAGGTGATTCCACTGAAGATTCCTCATGTCCAAGGTATCCACTGAATTCAAGGCATTGCGATTACAGCCACCGACGACGTAGAGATGATGATTGTGATAAATCGATGAATGTTCTATTCTGGCAGTTGGCATTGGTGGCAGTGTGTTCCACTGACCATTCTGTGCATCATACGAATAGCATTCACGTTGAACTCCATTCTGAGATAGACCCCCAGATACAACGAACCCTCCAGGTGAGGCACAGGCGTTGTAACTCCTAATCTGGAATGGTGGCTGCTGGATGGGCTGCCATTCTGGAGTGTTGAGGTCAGTGCATAACCACATTTTTCCGCCATCGTCACCCACAGCCAGTGACGGTTGTTTGGGTGGATCTGCTGATCCGCTTGACCGCATGAACTCTTGAATCAGTGTCATGCCTCTTGTATTGTGCATCAGCTTCTCTGCCATCACTGTGTTGCAAACGAAGTCTTTGCTGCACTGTGACAGATTGACGTATTGCATCAAATCGTCAAATCGGTCGGTCCTTCCTTCAGCTGACTTCATCCACTTCTGAATAAACAAGAAGTTCTCTTCTTGAGAAACATTTGCTTCGAGCACTTCAATGAGGTCTCCCTCCTGGAGAAGGTGCATTTCTTCAGCTTCGACGACTTCCTTCACGTGTTCATGCAGGTAGCTCCGAGCATCAGCGAGCAGTATTTTCAGATCATAAAGGCGAGCGAGGTTGATAATGGAAATGCAGTTGACTGAGTCAGTGTGACTCAGTAGGAAATCTTCAACGTTCTTCTTCAGAGCACCAAGTAAGAGCATTTCGCTGGCTGCCAACAGATCTTGTGCGTTTTGCTGCGTGATGTCTATGTTGCCTGAGTACAGGTATTCAACTAATAGAACTCCAGTGCTGGCACTAATGTCATTCAATACAACTTCCTGGGAGCCTCTCTCAAGCATATTGGTCAGGAACATCCGGCGAAAGTAGTCGCACATTCCGGCCAAAATGACCTTGTGACATGCTATGCGCTGCTTGCCAAAAACAAGAGTAATGTCCACGAATTCGTCTGCTTCCTTCATCTGGAGGAAAACAGCAGGAAGGGAACTGATTGTTTGTGTCATGATGGACAATGGCGGAGTCTGTAAACAGAACAAACACGGTGTTAGCAACATAGACAACAGTCATGAGATCATAGAACATCCATGACATATCATAACGCACTTCTGATCAATCCGTGTGAACGCCACCAGTAAACCAAAGAATCATAACGCACTATTCAACCTTTAACCCCAATTTGTTATTTAAGAGATGGCCTGATGTTTTTAAACTTTGAAATTACTATAAGCATTTAATCATTTTACAATTTGATTAAGCTACCTCTATGTTGTAGTTTTGATATTTTTTCTAATTTTTTTTCACCGACTATAATTTTGTATATTTATTTATACGAATAAATAATAATAATAAAAAAAAATACATATGTATGAAGCTCATTAAATAAGTCTTGCCTTGTCATCCAAAAAATGGTCGGTGCTGCTTACTGTTTTAAGCCAGTCTAAACCTCAACATGACTACTTTCCAGCATCGACTAGAAGTTTTATGAATATTTCATATTGACTATTATGATAAAACTGCATTCCTGGCACAGATGAATCGGGTGATGCATAATTCCTACCTGTCAACCCTCTCGTATTTAGCGGAAGACTCCCTCTATGGTGCTCAACCATCCGCTAACCCGCAACAACCAATTAATCTCCCGTATTGGAAAAATACCTTTTTTTTTTTTTTCTTTTTTTTTTATATATATATATATCACGTTCAAGAAGCATGCACCGCATAGCACAGTGTTTTAATAATGGAATCTTGCAATCACTTGCGATAACGCATCGAAAACATCGAGCGATATCGATATCGGTAGCCATCAGTAGCTGACTAAGAGAATATTACATTCATTTCCGCTTGAATGGCGTACAACATTGTCTTAGCGAGAATAGCGATTTTCGTGAAATGTACGAATTCGTCGGTCCGATAAAGAGTTTGATAATTTGGTAGGCCCATTATTATAAGAACTTCCCCAAGCAATATCGCCATCTTGGAAAGTTCGGTCAAGCAGTCGTCTCTGCCAAGAAGAATATTAAAAACGAACGAAGAAGAAGATGAAGTATTTTTACCATTTTAAAGATACTAGTAGTATACGAAGGATTTTGAGTGCACACAGCAGTAATCGCACTGTAGATAAATGGCGAATGAACCGTTTTGCTCTTGATTTATGTTGGTTATTTGCACCCTGCTGAGTCTAAATCTTGAAAATGTCTCCAACCCTCATTTGGCTTCCTCCAAAGTATCCCACTGTGGAAAATGGAAAGGTTAAGAGGTATGATGCACTTCGACTCTCCTTGTATAGTATCATATTAGTATGTTAGCCTCAGTAGCTTCATGCAGTTTAGCTGACATACTACAGCGATCCCTATGCGTCTACAGACCTCGCCCAATAATCTGTGCTTCATGCAGTTATACTGATGACGATTTCACATTGTAGCCGTCCGCATGGTCATCTTGAATGTATCAATTAGCACCTTAGTCACCACTGTGAGCCAGGCACCGGCAGCTCGGAAACTGCTTGGGTGGGCATTCCTTAGATTCCATGTTGTACTAATATAATCGCCAGTCCCTTCTGGACTCAGCCCAATTGTGTTTGCGAAGTGGCAGAATAAAGACGAGAAAAAAATATCACCGCCAATCCGTCTCTGTGTTCACGGCCCGCGAGGCATATTGAGTAACCAGATTTTACAAAGATACACCTGAAGGGAACGCTATCTGCGGTTACAACATGATGTCACATGCAAGGTCGAAATCCTGCTCAGCAACGAGCGGATTTACACTGGATTAGACCTACCTTTGCTTTCAGATGTTCTTTGATCTGCAGATGACGTGTCACGAATGCGGACTGCGTAGCTCGAGAGATCAGATAAGAAGCTTCTGGAAAAGGCAAAATGTTTCTCTACTTTCTCTTTCGACCGAAAGAAAAATACGCACGTCAGCGAAACTGTACAATAATATTTGCTGATGCAGGCAAGCTGAAGTTACTGAAAATAGGTCACGCACTGTGCAGTCATAGCAACACAACAAAGGTCATAGTCCAGCATCAAGGTTTGGCTTGCTGCCAGCTGATGCGTCTTCAGAATCCCAATGATGTAGACTCATACAGAATACAGCATCGAATAGGAATTCTGCTCTAAAAATAGACTCCCTGAGATTGGCTTCAGACGGTAGTCTCTGTGAGGTTCCGGTGCGCTATAGCTCTCGCTTAATGGTAATCATAACGTTGTAAGACAGCCTACATGAATTACTAGTAATTCATTATTATATTTCCACTAAAACAAAGCAGAGTTTGTTTTGAAGCGCCATTTAAGATATGACATTCCCTAATACTCGTTCAGAGGCTCATCTGATTGTGCTCTCTCTCTCTCTGTGATCACTCACTACACAATTTTAAATATTCCTCCCCTCATTCAAAATTGACTTTTTATTTGATTTATTTGCATAAATGGGCGCATAATAACACAGTCAATCCATACCAGGTATTTTTTTGTTTAATATATGATGCATTTTAGCCAATTATACAGTTTTGTTTTGCATGCAATTGCGATGAAACTGAACAATTACACGTAGGTGTGGGTACTGGTTTTACAGCTGTTGTAAAATGAGTACACATTATTTATACAGCTGATGTTAACGGAACACTATCGTTTCTATTTTATGATTGATCTCTTTTTAAGTATACTGCTCAATTCAAATTCACAAACCGATTACACAATCAATAAATTAATGGTTGGTGAACAATCAACAAATATGATCTTATGTATAATCAATGGGGATTTATGAGGCAATTCCTCGGTGTTGGCCCATTATGATCACCTGTTGCGTCGGGTTTAGGCTCACTTGTGAAAACAATGATTTCACCTGACAATCATCAAATTTTAATCACTGCATGATCGGAAGAACAAAAATGAATTCATACAAGTATTGTGCAAATCTGGCAGAGGTCATATAAAAATGTATAACTGAGAGTGGGTGACTTCCTCGCATCAGGACAGGCAACCAACTTGCTCTTGGTAAGAAACTGCTATATATTTTATGGTATCATGGCATGGGTGTTATTCAATCATTAAATCTTAAAAACATTTTGCTTGTAAATTCAAGTTTTATGATTGAATCAAAATTTGAATAAGTAATCAGGAGTGGATATCCAAAACGCCAATTGAATGTTTATTGTAACATATTTTTATTTACCCTGCTGTATGTGGTTTTGAAAATGAGTTTAGTTTATGTTTTAATAATAATAATAATAATGAATAAATTATCATATTTTTGGTTCTTTCCACCAAGCCCTGTTTGCATGTCAACCTTCCATTCATACTTCCACATTTTATATTATTTCAGAATTCAGCAAAACCCTTGTTACTCCTCTGACCTCCTCTTTTCCTTGCAAGTGATGACTAGTGGAAACAGCTTTTGGCGCCTTCTCAGAGTGAAGCCCTCCGTCCTCATCGGATTCATCATCAGTGGAGCCTTCTTCGGAATATTCACCTTGACCCACACCTACGGCCATTCACCTGCTTTGGTGTCTCTTTCGAAGCTTTCGAAAACATGGAATTCGTCTTTAATTTTCCAAGAACAGAAAGTAAACCAAAAGGAGAAGCCTCCAATAGAACAACCGAAGGATTCCTATATCCCAATGGAAGCCGTGCTGCCGAAGAGCCCAGTCGATGATCATGAGAATGGTGTCGGTGTGGTCAATCCCCACCCGTTTAAGGTTATCCTGAGCAACCCCAACATCTGCAGGGTAAAAGACCTTTTAATGTTAGTGTATGTACTCTCCGCTCCGGATAATTTTCGGCGGAGAGCCATGATTCGACAGACGTGGGGAAATGTGAACAAATTTCCCAACGTGCGAGTCATGTTCGTCATGGGAAAAACATCAAGTCTCAAAACATTGCAGGATGTTTTGAATTTTGAGTTGACGACATATGGAGATATACTAGAGGAGGATTTTGAGGACACGTACCACAACCTCACCTACAAAGGAATCGCTGCTTTCAAGTTCATCTCTCAGTATTGCAATAATGCCCCATACATCGTCAAAACTGACGACGATGTATTCGTCAATATGTACTCTTTGCAGAACCACCTCATGCAGCTTAAAGATGCTGGATTTAAAAGTAACTTGATTCTGTGTAAGTTCGCCTATCATCGGGTAGAGAGACACGGCAAGTGGGCCATCTCGAAAGAGGTATTCCCTGGTGATCGCTATCCTCGCTATTGCTCAGGATTGGGCTACGTGTTTTCAATTGACGTTGTGCCTCAGCTGTACAATGCTTCGTTCTATGAGAAGTTCTTCTGGGTGGAAGATGTATACATCACCAGTATGTTAGCCGGAAAAGTGAATGCTACGCTTACGTCGATGGATAAGGCATACTGCGAGTACTGCAAGGATTCCGAGATGGAAGCAGTTTTTCAAAACCCGTCTGAGTGGTATAAATATACGTTTTCGCACTTCCCGAAATTTAACGAAACCTCGTTTCTGATAACCTGGGAACTAGTTTCTAAATTCGCAGCCAATGAGACAATTCCAACTCCTGGAAAAATATATCCAGGCGTATTGGCTGACTCCTATAAAACGAAGAGAGAACTCATGAACATATATAAGAATATGACGACGATTGAAAAATCAACAATAGACAAGAAAGATGATACACTGATTAAACAGAAAACAGAAAAAGAGAATGAACACGAAAAGAAAGAGGAAATTAAAGAAGAAAATAAAGAGGAAAAGAAAGAAGAAAAGAAAGAAGAAAATAAAGAGGAAAATAAAGAGGAAAAGAAAGAAGAAATGAAAGAAGAAAATAAAGAGGAAAATAAAGAAGAACATAAAGAGGAAAAGAAAGAAGAAAAGAAAGAGGAACATTGAGAAGAAAATAAAGAGGAACATTGAGAAGAAAATGAAGAAGAAAAGAAGGAGGAAAATAACAAAGTAAAAAAAGAAGAGGGGAAAGAAGAAAAGAAAGGAGAAAAGAAAGAAGACAAGAAATATGTAAAGACAGAAGAAAAGAAAAAAAATATATTAATGAAGGCAAAGCGATGGAAGGAAATATGCACAATCAAACAGCTGGATAAAAATGAAAACATGTTTGATATGGCTGCACATGCAGCATGTCTTATTGGGTAATATTTTCTTAACCTGGGTATGTTTATGTTAGCAAAGTATACGATGCATTACGATGGCTTTGTTTTCCTTTGATATCGAAATCTACTCTATTTCTGGTGCTTGCAAAAGTGAGTTCAAATATGCACCAGGGGTGTTATTTTGAACTACAATTTCATTCTAACATGGAATCATAGCAATGTGAGCTTAATGTTGAGGCTGATGCACCACACAATGAAAGCAAAATATCCTGCGAAATATAGCTCACCACAACAAGCCTCTCCATGCCTTTTTCTATATTGTAAAACAGTATACAATTGTAACGTCAGCGGGTTTTCAATTTCTTAATCTTCCACAATATCAGAAAGAAATATAACTGATATGACTCCCTTGTCGAATGTGTTAACTAGTAAAATTAATGTGATTCTAAATCCCGAGTGTCTACTTGTCATTTGGTGATGAATGAAAGCAGTCAATTTCACTATCCAACGAGACCATTGCACCCTCGAGGATATTGGCCATATTAGTTTTCTCTCACGCAAAGCCAAACAACTTGTCTTAATACTATTAATACTCCTATTATATACTAGCTAGTAGTATTTAAAACTATCATTGATGCTAGAGTTCGTCAATTGAGATAGTTTACATATATATAGAGAGAAGTTAGGGGGGCACCTAAGTTCGAGACCCTATCAGGCCAAGGGCGTTATGATTGTGAATTATAATTATAATCCGTTATAATTGTAATTATTCGGTGACTCTGCAGTGCTGCCCAACTGCGTATCAAGACCTGGCGTTGTGTACTACTGTCTATGGTGGTATGCAGGATAAAGAACCCTTGGGATTTATCGATAAGAGTAGGGGAAAACCCCGGTCCCGAGCCTTCTGTTCTGGCGTCCGTATCACCCGAATGGGTTGGGTTGAGCCGTAAATCTCATCACTCAATCTATAGAGAAAAGTTCTTTCTTTATTGCGCCAATTGGGTCAGTAAAATTTAACAATATATTTGCAGCAAGAAAACAAAATCAATACAGTTGATTACATCATTTCAGTGAATAGCTCATTTTGTATCCTGAATTAGTTGGATGCAATTAGGGAATTGTCATTGCTTTCTAAACCATTGACTTATCCTCGGTATACCCTCCATTGTCTCACATATCGCCAATGAGATGATTTTGGCTTTTTTTTATTTGCTGTTGGGGGGACATTTCCTCTGACTATTTTCAGGTGTACTCTATACGCTTAAGGCTGACACGTATCAAATGGCCCCTATCGTTGCAAACAGTCTGTTCACACCAAAGATACAAAGTTCACAATGATAACAGATGGTCCCATAGACAGAGAGCTTTGCAAATATACACTCAGATCATAAACCTACACATTTTATGATTGTTCTACCTCCAGCTTCGTACTTACCAAGAACAGCCATATTTTTTTTTTTTCGTGGCGTTATTTACTCTTTGCTTGGTAATTGCTCGTGTCAAATAGATTAAGCTGATCGTCGTTTTTAGTATACATGTCTCGTTTTATGTTAGCTATTTTAACATCGTACGCCAACGAGTCGGAATCGGTAAATAGCAGGTTTGCATTAAACTTTTTCTTGATCACGTTACAATGCATGTTAAACATGTGAGTTTTAGTATGCGAAGTTTAATATTCAAACTTGACATGCCTAAATATACTGGTTTGTCATTTCTTATCCAAGTATTTTTATATTTCCAACTACTTATGACTCACTATAAATATAGTAGCTTTTTCAAAATTTATTTTTGACGATGAGTTTCATGTTTTTTTTTTTTTTTTTTTTTTTTTTGGCTGGGGGAGCGTACGTACTAAGTTAACATCTTCGCAGTTTCTTTTACTTTCAATAGTTTTATCAAATACAAATATTGTTTGATGTTCACATAGTAAAGAGTTTATGGGTGAAAATTTTTATTATTTGCAAGGGTAGATAACCGTGAGGGAATGACTTTGTAATTGTCTAAAAATCTGAATTCTCCTTTTCGGGTCAAACGTGAAATTAATAGGCTCAATATCTGACACATTGATAATTATACTATTTGTAATTGCATCGCAATTTAACATTGAATGGGATTATAAAAAAAAAAACCACTTTATTGGATAATTATTCCTATGACTGCTTTCTATACGCACCGAATTTTAACATCCTGGTTCATCCAAGATATGAGGTGTCTGTTTATCCAGGCAGAAGTATGTTAATGAGGAGATATATATGCTGATTATTAATGAAAATTAAATTGCACGGATAAATGTACTGCCTGTTTGCCGTCATAATTATATTGGACAAGTCCACTAGGGTTTTGGTGATGCAAAATACATTTTTGATACGACAATAAACTACACTCATTATTGAATGTAGAAAAAAAATCCTACCTTCAACCTTCAACGTTGCGAATTTCTTCAATGACAATATTGTTATGATACATATAAATCTTCCGAGAACAAGGAATGCTCAGCGGCAACTACAACAGCTCTGCGCTTTGTCATTATCTACCGTCGTCCTCACCATGATTTTGGCGCATTTTTTAAATAGTTCACCGAGTACTTAGAGGTTCTGGTGACCACACGGAGTGAGCTGCTGCTGATTGGTGACTTCAACATCCACCTCGACGATGCATCGAACAAAGAAGCACGTGGATTTACGCAATTACTCGATGTACTTGGCTTAACTCAGCATGTTAAGCAACCCTCACGTTGCTGGACATTTAATGGATTGTGTGATTACTGAATCACAAAACGCTATGAACCCTATGTAGTGTCAGTTCTGGATCAGTGTGTCTCCGACCATTCAACTTTACTGTGCCGTCTGACTCTTTGAAAACCACCAACACTCGCACGCAGTATCGCATACAGAAGCCAAAAAAAAAGAGAAGTGAACTCGCTGATTTTTTATGAGGCTAAAAGTGACTACTTCACCCGTCTGATCACTGATCACCATGGCAACCCCAAACGCATGTTTGCTGTTGTAAGCTAACTGCTAGGGAATGACAACACACGTGTAATGCCTCCTGCAGTGTGTTTTCGTCTCGGAATTCAGTGACTTTTTCGTCGAAAACATCAAAGAGATCAGACCAAGCATTCCGCCATCACTCGCTACCCTCACGTCATCTCGCACTGTTAACTCTGTGCTGCATTCATTCCATGACACATCACAATCACATGAAGACATCAAACGCATCATCATAAAATCACAATCAACACATTGCTGCCTCGATCCCATATTGATTCATCTTCTCAAAGACTGCCTCCACTCCTTCCAACTATAACGCACATCATCAACCAGTCTCTCCGCTCAGGCGGTGTGCCATCAGCCTTCAAGAACGCAATTGTGGCACCACTGATCAAAAAGCCCTCCCTCCCTCGATCCTTCTTTGCTCTCAAACTATCGTTCGTCTCAAAAATCCCATTTCTTTCTAAAATTCTGGAAACAATTGTACTAGCGGAGATCAACGACCACCTCACCATGAACAGTTTCCACAATATACGCTAATCTGCTTACCGACTCCACCACAACACGGAAACCGCACTTCTTAAAATACAGAGTGAACTCATCTTATCTATGGCTGAAAAAAAAGCTCCCATGGTGGTTTTACAAGACCTAAGTGCGGCTTTCGACCTGGTGGAGCATGGGAATTTGTTGAACACATTGGATCCTGAGTTTGGCACAGAGGGAGTGACACTGGACTGGTATAGGTCATATTTGAGTGGTCCGACCCAGAAAGTGTCAATCAGAGAACATTTCTCGGAGAGTGTTGTGCTTCTTTCTAGAGTGCTTCAAGGACCAGTACTGGGCCCTGTACTTTTTACTTTGTATACCACTTCGCTTGCTTCTCTTTTAGACATTCATCAAGTGCACTGCCACTTTTACGCTGACGATACGTCGATTTACGTCACTTTCAATCCCGGTGATATTGACCAAATAGAACGCTTCATTGACGCCGTCAGAGATTGGATGGAAGTCAAGAAATTGAAGATGAATGACTATGAATCTAATTTTATAACCGTTGCTTATAAAACTGTTTTAAATAATGTTTCACTCGGTCGTAATTTTAATTTTGGTGATGATATTTATTTTCTGAGCATTCGGTGAAAAATTTCGGTGTTATTTTATTATACATAAATTTTCTATGGAAGATAACATTAATATGTCACCTTTAGAAAAGCCTATTATGTAATATTTATGTAATATAGGAAGAGTAAGGAAGTTATTATCACATGCATTTTGTGAACAGCTCATGTGTGCTTTTATTACCAGTATATAATTGATTATTGTAACTCCTTTTGTTTTAATTTACCCAATCACCTTACAAACAAATTACAAAGTGTTCAAAATTCTTGTCAATTTCAAATGTACCAGTTTGACAATCATCAGTTGTTGATTTATTGAGTAATCATAGCTATACTGTTATGAATAGTACACGTGCAATTACAGTCTGATACAATAGATGCAATCATAATATTATTTCAACCTCAATATATTTCTCATTTAATAATTAACTAAACAGCTGGCCTTCATTTTGCCAACGTGCGGATAGTTGTTTACGAGTATGATTTTGTTATGATTGCACATCGGTTATTGCTTAATTGTTTTACGACTGAAAGTTCGAATAAATCATAATTATTGCTCCCTCAGTGTATTTCAAGATATGGAATGAGCTCCTATGCATTTAAAACAGTAAAAGTATGTAAGGTTACGATACACCACCTGAGACAAGCCACACTTCTATGATTTGGTAAGTTATTCAAAGGTTTCCGGAAAATCACAGCTGGTAACCGAGTACAATCCGGAAAATGTTGGGTAAACAAGTCACTTCAATTTTAAATGCATA
>KB310985.1:82836-95652 GCA_000328365.1 Capitella teleta
ACCGAGTATGAACCAACTACTACATTAGCCCTTCTCCTGTGTATACTGACCCGTTTTCGCCTTTTGGGTAACAACAATCATAATGGAACGTATTTTAAGTCAACATTAGCTGAACACTGACATTGTGGTGTCCCGGTCACATAATAATTATATTTCTACCGATCGCCCGTGCATACATGCGGTATGATATGCTAGGCCTACTTTGGCTACTACTACAATGTACATATTACATAACCATTAAGGAAATAGATTCCTCTTCATTATTTAAACCTTGTTTTTATTTTATGCCATTTTAACATTTACTTTCTACAACTTACAAGTTGAATAAGGACGTGCAAGGATGAACCATTTAGCAAAGTCCGCAGCATTAATTTGTACGTGCAGATTTATAGCGGTATTTTAATTTGAGAAGTCAGGTCCAGAATGATGGCAAGTCATGTGTCATTCAGGGAGCATTCTCAGCATTCCGCCGGCAACGATGTAATCCTCTTTAAAAGCTTGACGTGCACTTTTCCGGAGAGCACGGGATAAATGCTGGTGGGCCGTCAAGGGAATTTTTCCGTCTTGTGTCCAAAGAGCTGGCTAAATCCTCACTGTTCTCGGGAACTTGACCGATGCAGATGTCTCTCAATTGATTCCAATCTGGAAGGAAAATTTATTTAATAATCATGTAAATAAACACAAAAACATGTCCACTTTTCAATCTGATGATTCTGATCAAATTCCCGCCTGCACTCCATGACCCAAGAGTTGTTTTTTTTCCTATGTAGCTTGAATAAAATGAATTTCGCGACTTTCAGACGCTCTTATCTTTTCCCTTCTGCGACGACACTCGCTCGGTTTCTGCAACCGTGGTGCATCGAACTCGTATTAATTTCCAACATGCCCTGTAGTCTATAGCTATCAAAATGCTCTCAAGTTGAAATAATTTCAGAATATCATTATCAATTTCGGTTGTACTGTACGTACTACTGCAGATCAATTATATATGCCGGTAAAGAACACTTAGTTTGAATTAACAAAGTTCCCTTTCAGCTTTCTTCCACAATAACCTTTATCGAATTCCCAATTATAATTGAAATCTGCTTCCATCTCTCAATTTATGTTGTTACCACAGAACGCAAATTCGATGAAACTTTGCCACTTTGGGGAAACATATATAGTACGTTACTGATTTACATAATATTAATACAATGATACATGTATAAGACGTACACCAACAACACTCACCTCTGAATCACATTATGTACTTCGTTTCCGCGGATAGCAAGTTGATGCAGTGCTGAATTCCTGTCCTTATAGAGTCGATAAATGGACCAACATGGCGGTTAGACTGAGTTGCCGCCATGACAAACGCATGCTGACTACTCTTTCCACAGAACACCAATCGATTTTAAAATATTCAGTTTGTATTAAGGTCTGTGATTGGTCAATTAGAGTCGCGACTTAAAGTTAAAGTCGCGACTTGAAGTTAAAGTCGCGACTTGAAGTTAAAGTCGCGACTCGAAAACTGGTCTCCTATTAGACGAGAGTATCACGCGGCTCATTAGCATAGAGTCGCGACCTAAAATATAGGGTCGCGACCTAAAGTATAGGGTCGCGACCCAACTGGGACTTGTGGCGCGGATCGCCAACCATACACGTTGGCATGTTTGCATATACTATGAGCAATATTGAGCATAATTTATATAAACTATTTTTTAATCTACGGTTTATGAATTGCATTTTATTCCTTGTTGTCTGTGGTTTACAGTGACACAAGGAACTCGTGATGTCTTGTTGACAATAAGACATTAAACAATATTAATCACAAAACGAAACAATAGTTACAGGAAAAAAAAAACGCCAAGAAGCTCCTTCAGAATCACCAGCGTAAACTAAATAAGAATTAAAACTCGATGAATGAGGGTTTTGGTTGGGAGAATAGGTCAAACAGTATTCCACCACTAAGCGTCCTTTGATAAACTCTGTCACTTGATGGCTGTCATATAATTATTAGCAACAGGAAGAACATTTCTCGCCTGCGGGGTCTGCATTCCCTCGTCAGTATATTGATGTATTTTTGTTTCATTTGGTTTCAATTATGTCAATTAGAATGCAATTCACGTGTCAATAATTAATTCTACAGCTGGTATATTTACCACTAAAATCATCTTCATTGTTGGCCTACAACGCATTAAATTACTCTGACACACATAAAAAAATAAATTACTAGACATTAATGAATAACTTAAAATAAATTACCATTTCAATGAAAAATAAAAGTGTAAAAAAAGTGTAAAATACACGTATGGTCGTTAAAGGGAATGTGAGGCAGCAGCTAAACATGTTCTTCTTAATGTATCAAAAAGAGTCAATGTTGTGTTAATTAGATCAACAAAAACTGGTTTAAAGCAGAAATAAATCGTTATTTTGATATATGTTTATTGTTTCTTCTGAAACTAGAATCAAAACGATTCTAGTTCCCCAGCCATAATTGTATCGTTTACTTTGCAATGCACAGTCATTTTGTGGAACCAGTATGAATATAGTTCTACAATATAGATAATAACAATTTAATATTACTACTACTACTAATAATAATACACTAATATATCTAGTATAGTTTTTTTGGGGGGGTTTTTTAATGCATTTTTCTTTAAAGATCAACCATAATGCCCGAGATAACACCCTAAATATTTATTCCAGAGCAAAGAACAATTACATGATATCATTAACATGGTGTTATTGACTCTCCCAATTAATCGGTTTAGTTCACATATTTGCCGCTAGTGGAGCTGCGAATGACGTCATAAAACCCCAAGAATTTTCGAGGCAACCGCAAAAAAGTTGCTATGGTTACAGATCAACACAAACGACTTTGTCGCCTTGAGTCAGAAAATTTTCATAAATCATTTATATATCGAGTTATAAGGTTAATAACTTATCACAAGACGTTTGAATCGACTCTCGAAGTCGAAGTCTGACTCTCACTCAATTTAACAATAAAAAAGATCGACAACAATATAGGCCTAACTTAGTATATTTGCCAATCCATGTGCCAATGTGTCGTCGATTGTTTTAGTCAATATTACCTCATATCCAGGTGTACTTTGCTTTGCGTTATAATTATTATGATGATGTAAAAGTATTACAGTCGTATTTGAACAAATCAAAAAACAGAAGAAAAAAAAAAACAAGAAAGAAACTTTAGTACACTAAGATTATAGTGGGGTGTTATAACGTCACATCACCCCGAGAGTGGGATAGGGAACTATTTCACTAAATATATATTTTGAAGCCGCAAATGGTTAAAAAACGACAGTGTTTAATTACGTTCTGTGCCCTAACCATGATCTAAAATTGCATTTTTTGCTTGTGTTGACTTTTGATGGTGATTATAATATGTCATTATTTCACATTCTCACGAGATATGTATAAGTAATTAAGTATATATCAAGTGCTGACCGCGCCCCTGGACCAGGTGCTAGATTCTGTTGTCAAGTTTTCACTTCTTCCGATGCATGAACCTGAGGTATCGAGGTCAGGACAAGGTCATCTGTAATGCATGGTTAATTCTATAAATTGATTAATTTTAACTCGGAATAACTGAGGTTTAGGTAGATAATTAGGTTAAGGTAGATTATGCAGAAATCGATATAAAAAATGCCAGCTTTGAATACAATTAAATATATTTATCGAAATGCCAAATGTAGGCCCTATCGTACACACAGGCAAACCTGGTTATTGGAAAATTGGTCAGACGAGATATGATTGACAAGGCCACAGAACACAACACGCATAAAAAGGGAAGTGGAAGAAAGGGTGAGAGAACAAGACAAAGGCAAGTGAGGCAGATGTAGAAGTAAGATAAATCTATTATTATTTATCTATAAGCTGTACATGTTCTGTGCAAATATTCTGCTTGCAATTGTATGTTCATTGTATGCACATCCTCATGATGTATTGCCTCGTTCCAGAAGCAGCGATGATGCGTCGTGTGATATGGCCATGCGTCCTGCTCATGGCGATCGTTAGCACTGTATCAATCATGATATTCTACACGCCCGTTCAAATAGTGGCATCCGTCGTCTACGCCAACGATAACTCAACGGCACATACTGACCCTACAGTCAAAGGCTGCACCAACCGCATATGCTCACAAAAGCAGAGATTTCAACTTCTGAGGTCACATTGTGAGAAGAATCCTCAACTGAAAGATTCCTATGACGAGGAGGACAGTCACACTTATTATCGCCTCCTGGTGGACGACAAACACAAACTGCTGTACTGCGCTCTGCCCAAAGCAGCCAGTACCACCTTCTACAACATGTTCTACTACAGCTACACGGGAAAATTCCTCGAAGACATTCACTGTAGGCAGTGTTGGGAAGACCAAGGAATTTTGAGCCATTTCTCAAAATCTGAAAGGGATAAACGTCTGAGAGATTATTACAAGATCATGGTAGTCCGTCATCCTCTGGATAGACTCATCTCATGTTGGAACGGAAAGTTCACTCGTCAGTATCGCCATCCAACATGGCTTCAAAATGGACCAAGAATGATTGAAATGTTCCGCGAGCTTCAAGGGAACACGACGCTGAAAGAGGAGATCAAGAAAGGTGCGAGTTTCAACGAGTTTGTGAGATACGCGAATTACTTAGAGGCCACTGAGGGAGAAGACCACAACCGACACTGGCGCCCTCACCATCGGCTGTGCCACCCGTGTTCCATTGAATATGACCTGATCGTGAAAGTGGAGACCATGCAAGAAGACTCCAAGGCGGTGTTATACAAATTGGGTCTCAACCAGAGCGAGTTCCCGTTGATCAATGCTCGGAGAACCGGAGAGAGCGAAACATTGAATCTGGAGAAGACGCTCATGGAGTACGCGGATATTGGAGATGAGGATATGAGACGAATTCATGAGATCTACGATCACGATATGCAACTCTCTGGTTATGAATGGGATGGTGATGAGTATAGGGCCAGGTGTGGAGCCCCATGCAATCAAAACGGGTGTTGCTAAACAAAGGGATCACATATAATAAAACAAAAATATAAATAGAGGTTATGATTCATTAGTAAAGAATTATCAGTCCATAATTATTTTATTTCATTTTTTTTTCCTTTTTTGACGTCCAGGAACACACCTGCTCTGGATGGTTGGCATATCGGAAAAAAACTACAATAACACAGGTAGATTTGAACAATGCGTTGCTCTAAAGAACGGTGAAATCTATGGTTTCATTGCGGCACCATTTTTCCATTCATCTGCGACCACAGACTGACAGAGCATATGTGGTCACGTAGTTGGTGATAAAAGTGCCACTCTGAACATGAAAAACGCCTGCAGAGATTTGGTTGTTCGTGAGAATATGGTATGCTCCAACTTCAATTTCGTTCATCTTGACACAATACTGCTGCTCTTTAACTCGTACTGTACAAGTTATTACGGTTGCTCTTTCTGGGATTTCTCCCTGAGAACTATCAATGGCTTTGTCGTTTGTTGGTGTAAATGTGTACCACTCTTGTTGCACCTACCCTATAGGACCCGTTCCAAGTTTTTTCATCTGATAGTGCTGAAACCAGAACCAAGGCACCAATTTTTTTTCCGCTTCCAATCTTTTTATGTCGGATGTACCACAAGTACGAACCACCTAGTCAGCTTGTGCACACGCCTGCTCCCCTTTAGCTCGTCTAGTGTTGCTTGCAACTTAAGGCAACTCATGTCGTTTGTAAATATTAATTATGATCAGTTAAACAATTTGATCGATAATCATTCGATACAAATAAAATTGTCTGAATTTTGTGAGGCGACCACAGATCAGGAGAGTCTCTCTCTGCTGTGCCAGCTCAGTTATTGAATTAATGGAAATTAGAGAAGGTAGTTTGATATCGCCAATGAATCCGACAGAAGCTACCGATCTTCTCGAACACATGTGTTGAAACAATGACTATTTGTGACTTTTTTTCCCTTTCCCCTTCTCCCTTTTGTCTCACGTGACGGTTTCATTTTCGTGACGGTTTCTTCCTTTCACACATCATTTCATTTTTTTTTTCTTCTCCATTGAAATTATTGTAAATCAAGAATTTACATTTACATTATATGCAATGAATTATGGCTAGTTCCTTTGGAGAAATGCATGTACATATGCACAGTATATAAATATTCTCAATAACATGCACACAATAAAATAATCAGATGTTGGGTGCTAAACACGTGAGAAAACCTATGGTGGGACCGTCCCCCTGGGCTAAAAACTCACAACACCAAATGTCAACATCTTAATATGACGATTTTTTTAATAAAACACTAAATGAATAAAATAATTAATACACTTTTAACTGAGTAATATACCAAGTTACAGCAAAATCTGACCAGGTACAGAGTGTATCAGAGTTAAAAATGGTACACAGAGATATAAAATTCCACAAATTGACATTTTATATAAAACATGCAGAAAAGATTGTCAATCGCTTGATACATGCCCAAAAGTTATGATTGATGACATTTTGAAATCTCCATACTCTCATGTGACTGTATGTGAAGTTTCATCCTCAATGAAAACCATTTAGTATAGTTTCTAGGCATATGCGAGCACACAATTGAGCCAATACAGAAGAAATTGTTGAATGGAGAATTTGTCCGAATATTTTTTTTTTTGCAATATCTCCCTTCAATTGTTGATTGTTCCATGTATATACACTTCTAACTGAGTGATATTCCAAGTTACAGCAAGATCTGACCAGCAGGTGTATCAGAGCTAAAAATGTACGGTGTATCAGAGCTAAAAATGGTACGCAGCGGCTTTTCATTTCTACAAATTGACATTTTATGTGAAACTGCGGAGGCTGTCACTGACTGAATATATGCCAGAAAGTGATGTAATAACGTCCTGTCGACTGATTGTATCATCGGTGGAAAAGCGTGTCATACTAAAACATGTAACCGTAGGATTACCGTTCCTAGGGAATTACCTCAGATTAGACAGGAAATAATGTTATAGTTTCTTTTTTTAATGGTCGCAATTAGAGGTTCCATTGGAAGCCCAGCCAGATTGTTCACTTTGTGTTAAACCTCCTCGTTGCTGTTCCTCTCTAGCTATATCTGTACGAAATGCATCAAAACTTCTCTTCGGCTTGCAATGTCATTCGTTTGCACCCGGAGAGCAAAAGTTGGACAACGCTGCTATATAGCAGGTTGGATTGGAAGCTTACAATAGTGTTGCTCTGCAATATACTGGACATTGACATTCAAAGGTAAGCATAAAAATGCGACCACAATTAGCTGCTCCTTCTTAATTCCCAATTCCTGAAAAAAGGGACTTTTAGCTCGACACCAACATGGAAATACTAAGAGTGTCTCACTGACGACGTCGAGTCGACTGAGCCATGGACGGTGTGGTCACTCATTGGTCAGCCACTGGACCCCGATCGGTCACCAGTTGAGCCACCTATTATAACACATTGTGCGGATACAGTTAATAGACAACCTTGCAAATATAACGTTAGCACAGCACAAACCTTTTTACATTGGAGCAATAAGTTGTACAAGATGCTATAATCCTATCAATATATATATATATAAAGGAGGATCTCTTTTATGCTGTGCAGCTTTTACTCCTACTTTGTTGTTTACGTGTACACCCTAATGTTCGAATCACGTGACCAAAACCACGTGACGCGCACTATAAGGTCTGTGACAATTAACACATTCACCGCCAAACAAGGAGATTTCCGTGCTTGCGTGCCCAACCCTTCTCCGCCAAACACGGAGATTTCCGTGTTTTGCACTTTTTGCTATATACGGGTGCTATAACCTCTTGCGCATCATCTCTGAAAATATCAAAGAGTTTGACCGTGTGCATCTATGATTATATCATGATTTTACGGATATATGTTCCTAAACCAATCATTTATCCTTGTACTTCTGAAGTTTATATAACAGTTACCGATTGATTTGTGGTAGACCGCTGCCGAAAGCATGCAGCGAAGCGATCACGACTCGGGGTGAAGCAGTGAAGCGATTAGTTTTCACAGCGATTGGGCAATGCGGGTGTTCAGCTTGAATACTAGTGTACTGGTAAATGTATAATTATGTGATGAGTTATTGAAATAATAATAAGATATATATGTACGATGTATATTCCTCGTATACATGTATATAGAAAAAAAAGGCAGACACACATTTCATCACAAGCATCGCTTCCGCAACATATGGATTTCTAGCACATATTTATACATGTGCATACATGTCTAGCAGTGAAAGACCATGCATGTTTATTGAGTTTCCAACTACGATCTACATGGTAGTGAGTGAGTCGCTAAAATGTAACAGAGTATACATCGTTGAAGCGTGGCACCGTACGTGGCACGTGTATACGCATGGCGTGCTATCTTTGTTCCGTGTTCATTATGATATTCTCATTCTCAAACTAATTTTTTTATGTAGAATAGATCTAAATGCAATAAACCACACGTAATCGTGAAGCGGAAACAATTCCCAATCTTTATTTTGTCATTGTTGACTATATACATGTACAGAGGTGGCATCATTCTCTTTGCACTTTGCAAGAGAATACAGGTGTACGTACCCTCAAATACAATTATAATAATACACGTGTGCCTGCGTGTTTGGTTTAGGCACACTGATCAATAAATAAATTATCAAGTTATTCCAACTGACTATTCCTAATTCGGCATACTTTTATGCCACACATCAAAGCAATGTTTTCAAGGCATCTCTCTAACAACAGTGCGGGTTTGTGATGCAAAAAGGATTTGAGAAAGCGAGCTTATAAGCGACTGAAAGCCAAGTTAGCGCCGACTCAAACTCTCGACTTTATAACTTTCATTTTCATCCTTTGATGTGCTGATTACCGGGGTCGTTATCATGCGGTAATAGTTATGCCTACACAACGTAACCTCTATAATCACAATGCGTGTTATGTTGGTCATACTGGTAGCTGAGACAAAACTGCGATTTTCTCAGCTTTTTGCTTGCGAAGGTGTGATTTTCACCAAAGTGTGTGTTGTTCAGAGCTGTATTTCAGTACATGTAATTGCATGTATGATGTTGAATCTATATGGTTAGATTCACAAAAGTACGATCTATCCTAATATGTTAAATATGTATAAATGCGTGCGTTCATATAGAAATTACAGACCGATAAAGTCAAGGCTTTTTGAGTAAAATAGGTGGCGGTATAGGGGTATCGTCCTGAAAATGCCTTGGCGGTGAATGTGTTAAGAGAAGAAGAAAAAAGTTTGGAAAACAAACCCGGAACACGACTAAAAGAGCATGCTAAGGGAACAATAATCATTTGAAACTCTGTGACCGGAAGCACTGTCTCAGCTTCCGGGAGTCGTCTGTTTGTGTGGCTCAACCGATAAAAGCGACTGGTCAGTGAGGGCTCGCCATCATGCAGGTCACGGTGGCAATAAAACGTGCATATTGGTCACAATAAATCCAAGCTATGATGCGGCACTTGCGCTGCTTGAATTTACCTTCATTCGTGAAGCAGAAGTTTTATCGAGAGAAGTGAGACGGCACTCAGACTACCCAACGTCTTAGGCAGCGAAGGGCACTGGAGTCATCAAAGGAAACCTCATAACCTCAGAGCACCTGAGTTTGAACTTTGAACCCACAACATTAACGCCCTAGTGACCCACTTGCATCTCTTGAATAATGATGCTGTGATTCCTGTGAGTCTTTTGCTTTCATCGTGTAAATGAGTCGGAAACAGCAAAGAAGGCAGATGCATGGATGCAGTCAATCGAGATGCTCTGATAGAGACGCGTTCTTCGTTGGCTTTCAGGTGCTAGTTATAAGCGTGCCTCGCGGACCAGCCATGACCTGTGTGTTGGGGTTGAACGAACTCCCGATTGCATAATGTGTGTCTATTATTATCTATAGATGTTATGGTGAGTATCGTTTACCGCATATGAGGCATGCTTTGGTTTTATGGTTCCATTCAACTCATTCGGGTGATATGGACGCCAGAACAAAACCCGGGACCGGGGATTCCTCCTACTCTTGTGTCGATAAATTCCAAGGGTTCGTTCTGATATCCTGAATGTATAGTTATACACAGCGCCCAGCTGTGTTGGGTATATGCGGCATTATGGACAGTTGGAGACACTGATGATTATAATTTTATGAATTAGAGTTATATTTTGCAATCATAATGCCAGTGGTCTGTATTCTAAACATTGATGTGTTGGCTTTAATTTTTGCAGACATCTGACGCAAAGTCTGCCTCTTCTGTGAGCATGGGCGATAATAACACACAATTGAAATTTTCAATAATTACACGTTTTGAAGTCAACAATTTTGAAGTTTTTATTCGTCAGTCAGCAGATAAATAAGTAAAATAATAAAGCATTTTGAATCGCGCAATATTCACTGATGTGTCCAAAGCCTTGTCCATTAATCAGGAATGTTTATTTCTCTGAGTCTCTATTTTAAGTTACTACCTAAGAGTATGTACTTTGGTGTGTAGTCACCCAGGGAAATCAAACCCCTTTTACTTTTGAATTGAAAGTCTCTGCCACTGAGCCATGCAGGTAGCATAAAATTATAGATAAGCTTATTGAATAAAAAAGGCAGATGAATGAATGCGAGTAAATAGATGAATATTCAAGATACTCATTTATTTTTTATAACATACTCATTATATTGTTAGCGTAGGCTTCACAAGCATTGACGCACGTAGGTGACGCTATGATGCTCTGCATTAAAGTGCGTTATGATTTTTGTGACGCTATGATGCTCTGCATTAAAGTGCGTTATGATTTTTGTGACGCTATGATGCAATGCCATAGAAGTGCCAAAGAGGCGTAGAAGTAACAACGAGATAGCAAGCATAAATATAATATTACTCAAAAACCTGAACGGTTGAAATTATGTATGTTGTTGAGTGATTGATGAACACTGGTGAGCGGAAGCAGTCGTTCTGAGGAGTAAATATAAGAGAAAGCAAAAGCATTAGAGGGAAAAATCAAATCAGCAGACATTATTGATTTCACATGCTTGTATGCTTGAAATAAATCAGAAGAATAGTCAGTTGTGAGCCACGATATTCTACTTACGCGGTTACGTTGGCATGTGTGCATATAATGTGAGCGATCTTAGGTGGCGTATTATTTCTATAGAATGTTTTTTAATCTGCGGTTAATGAATTGCATCTTATTCCTTGTCGTCTGTGCTTCACAGTGACACAAGAAACGCGTGATGTCTCATTGAATGACAATACTTATCAATCCTGTTGTGTCGACTATTTTCAAACCACCCCACTTCAAACTAGCACCACTCTGTCGTCATGATATAGGGTAGAAGAGGGCGAGTTTTAAGTTAGTCTTCACGTGAAACTTGATGAATTAAGCTCCAATTAAGGCTAATTGTAATGGAAGGTAAGCAAACGTCGCATAAAGTTATTTACCTCGCGAAAATGGTAATTAATTATAATTAATTATAGCTGGTAAGAGTAAGAGAATGCTCAGCGATTAATAGAGGTGACCATGGTTGCATGCGCATTGCCCATTACTTCATATTATTCAACCTAAGTGACTTGTTTGAGTACATGGCCTGACGAGTGAGTGCATGAATACAACGGAATTATATTACACGAAATTTAATGCATTTTGTTAATCCATTCATCCCCCGCAAATCATAATTAGGTACATATTTTTGAGCTCATTATCCCATTTAATATGTTTTTGGTTCTGAAGCAGGTTCCTCTTCCGGAACTGGATTCACTGGTTCTTCGGTTTATGGTTCTATCGGAATAAGAGTGAAAGTAATATCCGGTTAAGCATATCCCATTATTCGCTATACCTGGTTCTGACCCAGGAGGAGGATTGATCTTCTCGTCAGCTAATTGAGCTTTTGAAGAAAATAATACATAGCAGCATTATTTAGCTGATGCGTTGTACATGATTGATACTCACTGCAATCCACACCCGCGTCTTCACCATGCCAGCAGTTATTCTTGCCCCATCCAGGATGTATGCATTGCTCTACCGAGTCCTCATTACCAGTGCAGGCAACATCATCCAACCAAATAGGACCAACACCTTCACCAAAATGCGCTTTGCCGATTGCAACCCCACCACTGATTGGAAGAAAAAGACCCCTGTGTATACATTATTAATAACGATATGTCGAAATATCACAACTCAATATGTCAAATTTCTCTCTTTTCGTGTGTTAATCTTGGGAACCATGCATATCTTCCGATGAATGTATACTGTTAAAAGTATCTGTGAGAATCAGGTTTGTTATGACACTAAGCAATACGCCATGCAATTCAAGAAGCAGACAGGACACTTACCTGTAGCCCAATGATCTACAAATAACATCAGCCTCTTCCTGTCCAAAGCCATCATCACAGATCGTGCCCCATTGTCCTTCATGGAAGATCTCAACTCTTCCCTCGCTTGAATTGGCACCATTCACCAAACGAATTGGAACTGGAATAAGATTCATAATTATTAGTAATAACTTAGGACGAAAATTGTAATTTTTTGGAATGTCCAGACTCGAGACTTTGTGAATTATTAACATGAAGAGAGCGCAGTTTTGGTGGCGGGTTCTTGCATGGTGCATGGTTAACAATAGTTCTACAAGGTGCTCGGATAGGGAAGGATTTATTTTTCAAACTTAGACTTGAAACTTACGAAGTGTTTTGTAAAACTGGAAAGTGCTTGGATAATATATAGTCGGCATGAACAGAGACGTGGTGTCAAAGGATTCCGACCACTGAATGAATTTATCACTCAGAGACAGGAGTTTATATAGCGAGAGAGCCAGACATGAGATTACCAAGTCTTGCT
>KB310993.1:3560-26275 GCA_000328365.1 Capitella teleta
TTTTTTTTTTTTTTTTTGACCAGAGAAGTAAGTGTGAGATAATTATGTGATTTGTGCATGATAACATGATGGAAGGATTATGAGATGATAATGTATGAATGGTCTGTGTACTGGCATGTATATGAAGTAGGAGTCGAGATGGGAGACCAGGCTAAGGTTCCACAAGGGAACCGTTATCACACTGGCCACCCAATGGAATTATTGAGTGAAAAACTTCGGCTTTTATTAAAATTGGGTAATACTGTGAGAGATGTTGCACAAAATTATAAATTGATTGTCAAAAGATAGCAGCACTTAGTCTGAACTTACTGGTTTGAACATACGTAACAGTTAGATAAAATACAGTCTGTTGAATAATTATTGATGTAATGTGTTTTCACTCTTTCTGATAGCGCTTTCAATGAATGTGTTGATGATATTCTCAGTATATTGTCAGGGGTTGAGTTCACGGTTTTGGTGATTGTGTAACGGAGACCTGACTTGAAGAATTGATGCCGATGTATCGGGACCAGCAATCGATTTTCATCACGACCGGGGTCTAAAAAGTCGTGAAAATAATATGGCAAATCGCCGTTCTTCCATTTATAGAAGAAATTATGGCGAGTAACTCCATCCCTGTTCCTGAGTCCTTTCACCCCGGCATGGATTGGGATGCATTTCGTGAGCAGTTCGAAATATACCAAGTAGCCAGTGAGCTAAACAAGAAACCAAAAGATGTCCAAGTCGCTACATTTAAAGCCATCGTAGGCAAAGAAGTCCTCGCACGGATAAAACACTCAGATCTTTCCGCAGAGGAAAGGAAGGACGCGAAGAAAATTCTATAAAAGCATTACAAGCCCAAGTTGAATGTTGTTTATGAACGATTTCAATTCAACACGTGTGCTCAAAAACAATCTGAGACAGTCGCTTCATACGTGTCTCGTCTCAGAACTTTGGCACAAACTTGCAAATTTGAAACACTCGTTGAGGAACTCATCAGTGACAGACTCATTTTAGGATGCTCAGATCATCAAACAAGGAACAAGATGTTCAGAGAGCATGACTTGTCACTCGAGAAAGCCATCACTATGCTGCAAACCAGCGAGTTAGCAGAACGACAACTAACCTCTATGCAAGAAGAAGCATCGGTGCATGCAATGCAGGGCAAGAAACAGCAACGAGACCGAAAACGTTCTCTGGCTCTGGTCAGACCCCACTCTTGCGTGAATGCAAATTCTGTGGAAGGTCTCACGAGAAGAAAAAAGAAGCATGTCCTGCTTGGGGAAAAGAATGCGCAAAATGTAAAAAGCTAAATCATTTTGCTATCAAGTGCAACAATGACAAAAAGCACCCCAAAAAGAAAGTCTACTCAATGCAAGGAAAAAAACAATGGAACTCATCTACAGAGTGGATTAATGCAATCAAGGCAAAGAGAGCCAAAGACTTAAAATGCCAGATGCTTATACACATAAGAGGAAAGAAAAGAGCAATCAATTTCCAAATTGATACGGGAGCATCAGTAAATGTAAATCAAGAGATTTGATCTTCTGGCCTGGAATGTCTGCTGATATCCGGCAATATGTGGAAGCATGCACCACTTGTGCCCCCTATGCATCGAAACAAGCAAAGGAACCACTGATCATGTCAGAGACACCAGAAAGCCCTTGGTCTGCACTCGGAGCAGATCTGTTCGAAATCAACAGTCGAATATACCTCATCACGGTGGACCACTATAGCAAGTTCTTTGAAGTGGATTACCTGGAGAGCACGACAAGTGAACACGTTATCACGAAGCTCAAGGCTCAATTCGCTCGACACGGAATACCCGTGCAGTTGACAACCGACAATGGACCCCAATTTGCTTCCACCAAATTTGCAGAGTTCGCAACAAAATGGAATTTCAAGCATCGCACGTCAGCTCCTGGTCACAGCCAAGGAAATGAAGCAGCAGAGACGGCGGTGAAGAAAGCGAAACACTTGATGAAGAAATCGGCTGCATCACAGGACGACCCCTATCTAGGACTCCTGCACTTGAGAAATACTCCAACAGAAGGACTCACATTAAGTTCTGCCCAACGTCTTTTTGGAAGAAGAACACGGACAGACATCCCAACCAAGAGATCCCTGTTGAAGCCCAGTGACAATCACATGATGGATAAAGAAAACATTGATACCCCTCAACATTGGTGATGACGTGACCATGCAACCCTTTGGTCAAAATCGCACATGGCTCTCAGCCACAGTGAAGAAGTACCTGGTACAGAGAACGTACCTGGTACGCACCGCAACAGGAAAGGACCTGAAGCGAAACCGAGCGCACTTGCGCTTGAGACCAAACCCGGGAGACAGCACTCGTGTGCACACTCAACCATTCCCCGTTCCCCGGTCGGAAGACAGCACTAGCGTGCAACCAATTGTCCAACCAGATGTCATCCCTGAAGACCCTGACGTCCCCTCGGAAGACACTCCGCGAACGACAAGTTCTGGCCGCACGGTCAGGCGTCCAAGGAAATTGGATCTATGACTTTTTTTGAACTTTAATTAGTTTTGTTAAAGAAGGAAGGATGTTCCGTGCCCCATCATTTGTGTAATCATAACGTACCAAGCCGGTGCGACCCCTGGTGGTTTTTGTTAGAATAAAGTTCTTCTTGTTCCGGCTTACGAAACAGACATCAGATGCCAGATGCCAGATGCTGACATCATGTGCATGTCTAAGCTTGTCAACATGGCAGATAAACTCCTTCAGGCGAGGAAAGACTCCTCAACAGAGAATAGCTTCAACGTGAATGTAGAGGCCGATGCCGTATTACGGCAACGCATAAAAGTGTTGAGGCCGTCGCATGTGTCCCAAGCGCAGAGTTGGGAGAAATCAACAAAAAACGATCCCGCGGGCCGCGCTGATGGTGGCCCGCGCCTCCTCTCCCTCCACCAACGCCGTATACCAGGGATTTATGCTGAAGGACGAGATATCGGGCAAAAACTTTCTCGTTGACACCGCCGCTCTCGTCTCTGTGTTTTCCGCATCGCCATCTGATCGTTCTTCCCCTTCTAACAGCACAGTATCGCTCATTGCTGCAAATGGCAGCCGCATCAACACCTATGGCTCTCGCACTATTCCGGTCAGTTTCAATGGACATCGCTACTCGTGGCGTTTCATTGTGGCTGATGTGAACCGGTCACTGCTGGGAGCTGATTTCCTGCCAACAGCTTGTTAGGGGCACCGAATAACACAGTGGGTTAAACCGCTGTCTGCAATCCTATGCCGACCGTGGGGGTCGAGGTCCCGGGTTCGAGACCCGATCAGACCACGGGCGTTTTGATTGTGAATTATAATTGTAATCAGTTATAATTGTAATTTTTCGGTGACTCTGCAGTGCTGCCCAACTGCGTAACAAGGCCGGGCGCTGTGTACTACTGTCTATGGTGGTATGCAGGATAAAGAACTCTTGGGATTTATCGATAAGAGTAGGGGGAAACCCCGGTCCCGGGCCTTCTGTTCAGGCGCCCATATCCCCCGAACGGGTTGGGTGGAGCCGTAAAACCCCATCACTCACTCACTCACTAGCAACTTGTTGGTCGACACCTCCAACCGTCGCCTTCTGGATTCGCAAACATTCCAACTTCTCTCGGTGCAAACAGTACCAACAGACGTCTCTGAAGCCATCAGTTGTGTCTCCTCTCCTTACTCGCAACTCGCTAAAGAATTTCCTGCAGTATTCAAGCCAGAACATACGCAAATCATCGGGAAGGCCACGAAACATGGTGTATCCCATCACATCAAAACAACAAGTCGACAACTCATCAAAAGTTCCGCCACCTCACGCCCAAGAAACTTGAAACAGCCAAGCAGTACTTTGCAAATATGGTCAGGATGGGGATCTGCAAACGGAAAGGCAGCCCTCGGGGTGCTCCGCTTCACATGGTCACGAAGGCCGACGGAATTTTGTTCTCATGGCTCTGTGAGGACTCAACTCATCGCTCTCCAACCAATAATAGATCTACCCAAAACCATCAGATATAAGCCACTGTTTTCCTTCAATAAAATAACGAACTTGTGTAACGTGTCTTGCATCGTTATAGCTTTTCCCTTTCATGAGTATTTTTCATAGTTTATTTATAATTATTCAATTATATTGAAATATTCATGGTGGAATAAATTTATGAGTGAGCTACAATATACCACACAGGAGTTCCTTAGTTTCACTTTGTTTACAATCCATATGCTCTTGTGATTCCATTAAACATTGTAGGCCTATTCATAAATGACTGGTATTTATGAGATTTTGCATTGAATTGATGTAGAGAATTTTAAAAGCCACTCACATCGAATCCTTTAAATGGCAATTGCTAGTTTTGATTTGCTTTCCCAATGCGAATAGTGTCCATGAAGTTCAGAGACTTGAATTGAAATTGTATTGAAATGATTGATTCTAGAATCAGCTGCAGCAAATCAATATAAATTATAATTCTTAATTATTATAGGATGCAAATGACATGGAGTGTCGTACTATAATTTTTAATTAAATCCTTTTAATTTATTGTAGTAAAACCTATAAAAAATTGATCTCGATTGCATGCATCAATCAGTTTGTTGTTCTCTTGAAATCGCTATTTGTTGTTTCAAAATATCTTCAATGCATCAATTACTGTAGATGAGAGCTGATTCTTAACGATCTCGTCGTAATCTTCGCTTAAAATCTTCGCTTAAAAATCGTCAATTACTTTATCTAAAAGTTCTAGATTCATGTCACTGATAATTCCCACTTTGCTGTAATCTATCAGGCAATTTGTTGTCACTGTTGATCTCGACCTATGCTTCAAGCGCGATTATTGATAACCGGTGTAACATCAAGTATATAGTCCTACTAAAAAGGTAGTTCTAGGACTACCATTCCTGGCAATTTATCTGACAATAGAAGTCCTAATAGGCTAATCGGACTACCTATCTTAATTAGCAATGTAAAATATTTTTCTATGTAGCAGAAGCTAGGACTATCTATCCCGGGGGACTATACAATCTGTTACAGCAAACACAGGGCCTATAGTCCGGGTGCTAATATAATCCAATATGCTTTTGAAGCATATCACTCACAAAAAATTGAGTCATCTGCCAGCCTTCTCATATGGCATAGTGTGTAACATAGTGTGACATAGATGTAGAGAGTTAAGGTTTCGAACCTCGTCTCCACAGAATACTTTTTATATTTTTTATTTATTTATGTATTAATTTGAACTGAATGGGACTTCATTTCCTGGGCATAACATTTGATACACGCGCCAAGAGTTTTCTTGTTTTGTTTTTACTCTTTCGTGGTTGGAATGTTGTCATGGGCTTCTTCAATATTGTATCATACGAATATTATTATTTTTCCATGCAGTATGGCGTGGCGCTTCACCTGCCCTCCATTGTAGATAATCAGGTTTATATAACTGTTTTCAATCGACAAGAAAAAGTGAGAAGGTGACAGCTAGGTTTGCAGAATGAGTGTAACAAAAGATAAGATGTTTTAAATATATCCTTGCCGATTTTGTTTGTTCGTGAGGAATTACTCGGTAAGGTCGATCATGCGTCCACCGCAAAAGCTCCTTTGGGTGGGTATATAAGTAATGTTGGAACAAGCGCTTTTGCAATCATGAGGAAAGCTCGAAGCACTCCTGAGTTGAATGACATCCAACAATATTTGACAACAAAGTCCTACCCAGAAGGAATTTCAGCTAGCAGAAAGCGGGCAATCCGTAGGAGTGCGCTTTTAAATTTCAAGGTGAGTGATCTTCTGTTTTCTGTCATTCCATTAGATAAAAAAAGTTATTCATTGGCAGAAGTCATACTGCATTTTTTTATTTCTTCTCCTCCTCATCGTTCAATATGCATATAATTTCCCTGTTTTCTGTTTTAGCTGCAGGGAGGTGTATTCCACTATAGGGCAATCAGGCGGTCAAGTAATGATGTCCCAGCAAGCCAACCCACCACGATAGCCAGATAAGTGATGTACAGTTGTAATGGAAGAAAAGGAAAAAGAGAGAATTTTTAACGAACTTCCTTCTACAAAAGAAGGTATGCATGCGTCTCTTCAATATACTTTTAATACCATTTTAACCATTTTTTAATATTCTTTTCTTTTATCTCAAAATGCACGCTTAATTAATTTATACTTTCAGGAGGACATCTTGGGCGAAATGAGACATACAAAAAAGTTAGACGACGGTTCTGGTGGCCAAATATGGTGAAGTCCATCAGAGATTTTGTCGCCAAGTGCGATCAATGTCAAAGAAACAACCCACAGGTAAAGCTCAAAACGCTACCCCTGACTAGTATTCCTGTGCCACCAAAGACTTGGAACCAGGTGAATTTTATTGCTGTACACTGTGTAGTTCTATCCTGACAGAAATGCTTTGTAGATTGGGATTGATCTGATTGGGCCATTGACAGAAACTTCCAAGGGTCACAAGTATATCCTCATCGCAAAACAGATTATTTTACTGAGTGGGGCGGAGGGTGCTCCTTTGAAGGACAAAAGCGCCAGAAGTGTCGCCAATGAGCTCATCTCAATGTTTTACATGTTAGTGTAATGTTTATATTTGTTGACGTACAACTCTTCTATTGTATTATATATAATAATAGGCTGGGTTTCCCCAAAGCAATAATATTTGACCAGGGCAGAGAATTCAGCAATTGGATTTTGGATGAATTTCTCAAGCTGATGCGAAGTGAGCACAGGAGGACCTCTGCATACCACCCTCAATGCAATGGGCAAACGGGAAACGTTGTTTTAACAATCATGAATACTTGTCTCCACACAGTCTCCTGTTTTTCCCACAGAAAGATTCAACCAACACTGGAACGAACGCTTCAAAAGTGCCATTCGAATGAAAATGGGGAATGGGACGGAATACGGGACAGCGCCATGTTCGCCTATAGAACATCAAAACACAGTAGCACCAATACTCTCCCTTTTTTCTGATGTATAAGCGGTTAGTAGTTTTGATTTTTTTACAGAATGCTTTAGATCGTCGTGGTGAATTTATCTTCAATATCTCACCAACAATAAACTTTATAAGCGTCCATGTTCCCAGGGACGCTTTGCTACCAATGCACGTTATCAAGCAGGAGGCAGAGGGGGAGGACGAGGGGGAGGAGGACTACTTTTCCTAGCACATGAAGTCCTAGGACTATACGAACCAGGACTTAAGAGTCCAGCGGACTACCTTTTCAGGGGACTATAGAGGCTGTTACACATGATGAAGTATTTTATGGCTTTGAATCCAGCCGCTATCATAACGACCTTCGACAACATTATACCAACCTGAGTGATCAACTCATGCTATAGAGTAGCTCTGCGTCAATGGTTCGAGTTTTGTTGATTGATAATGCAGGTATACCGTATAATTATTATGTGAATCGTTTAATGCGTTTGAATTCCTGCGTGAAGTAAGGCTATAATTCTTGTTTGGAGTATGTATTTCTGGGTACACGTATGCCGCGTGTGCTTGCTTCAAAGTACTTTCGCTGAGGAATCTGAAGATCTCTCGAAAATGTAAATGAAAGTGGTTGTACCGTTGAATTGAACAACGTCACCCTCTTATTTTGTGATTGTAATGAGCCCTTGGAGCAGTATACTAAGTGAAGCGTTAGTCACGTAATAATTCACACGAGTTAAGAGCGAACTGTCGGCACAATAGAGTTGTAGATGTTTGATCCCATATCTGTGCATTGAGTTAGCACTAATATTAATTATATTCAGTTACAATCAGCTAAAAAATCGATTAAATAATTTTATAACTTGGCCACCAAAGATGGGCTCCTTTGAAAATTTGGTAATACATGCGCATAAGGCATAAGTTGAAGTTAAAATAATCGATTACCATGTGACAATTAGTAGCATTGTTCCTTCTAATAGTGTTGTTAGTATTGTTTACAATTTATTTATCTTCACAATTTATGGGTTTCCTTTCTCTTCCCATACAGCATAAATTATGACGTCATAGAACAATGCACCGCTTGTCGAACTACATGTAGTATTCGACTACAGGTAACGGTTATGTAACATTTATTTGGTTCTAGGTTCCGCTCTGAGCAGACACTTAGTGCATGAACACATAATAATTCACAGTGGCCTATCTATGCAACAAGGCCGGACGCTGTGTCCGACTGCCTATGATAGCATGCAGGGTAAAAATTACCAAGTCTAGGATCTACCGAACATACTAGAAAGTAACCCTAATCGCAGTGAGTTCTGAATTAACCTGCCCCCCCCACACACACACGCACCATCACACACACACACACACCATCACACACACACACACACACACACACACACACACACACACACACACACACACACACACACACACACACACACACACACACACACACACACACACACACACACACACACACACACACACACACACACCAACACACACACACCATCACACACACACACACACACACACACACACACACACACACACACACACACACACACACACACACACACACACACACACACACACACACACACTCACACTCACACTCACACTCACACTCACACCCTCACACACACACACACCACAAGAGGGATGGGGGAACAGTAGAAGCCTCATCCGAATTAATTACGATCCGTGAAGCACGCCTTAATTTCCTAGAACAACACCACTGACCTTTTGGTTGGTGCCCCCAGTCGAGAGAATAATCCAAAGACGTTCATGTAAGCTCTTGAAATAACGAAGGTATTTTTAACAACGTCTTAGCAGAAGAAGGAAGTAAAACGAACAAATAGTATATGCATGTCATATCGGGTTAAGTATGTGTGTGTTCTGTGTTGGCTAAACGGCATTTCAAAAGCAGGGAAAATCAACACTTTAATACTCACATGATGGAAGATTTGGGATTAACCAGCGGGTAAAATCAACAAGAATATCTGCGGAGTACGTCTTAATTCTTTTTGCCTATGAGTATTGGATGTGGCCTGGTTACATACGCATCATGCAACATTGAACATGTATCTCTGCTCAAAGAAGAAATTAACCAAGTGTAAAAAGTCGTAAATTGGTGGTTTTAATTGTCTAGCTGGTTTTATACGGAATGCATTTAAAGTTTCGCACAATCTGGGTAAAGGTAATTTTGAATTATATTTCTTGACTAGGTTAATTTCTGAATATAACCATGCCAGCTAGAGTTTTCAGGATTTCTTTAACTATTAAAAAATTAGAATTTCCCTCGTATGATTCTTCGAGTGGTGCCTACGTCACGATCGAATGCTGTCTTAGTGAATATTTTTCTTCTTCAGTGCTTAATGGTTTTAAAGAGTAATAAAAGTCAAGTTTGTTTATTTGTTTGCTTGTTTGGTTTTTTTTTTCTTCTCAAGATTTCATTACAGAAACAGCTATATTTTCTTAAATATGTACACATATATTGTGGGGAATTTTTTTAGCATCAAAACTCAAGAGTCGAGCATGACAAAGCTAGGGAGGATAGATTCAATCAAGAACTTCAAAATAATAATTATATCAATGCCTTCGATTTTCACTATCAGTACATTGTATCACATATGTATTTCGCAAAAATATGTTTCAATAAGCCCGCAGGATCGCACACAAAAGTGTTAAATAATCAAGGTTGCTTGCGCCACACAACCCCCCCCCCCAAAAAAAAAAAAAAAAAAAAAAAAAAATATATTAATAATAAAAAAGATACAAATATAAATAATAATAATAATAATAATAGTAGTAATAGTAGTAGTAATAGTAGTAGTAATAGTAGTAGTAATAGTAATAATACAATAAAGTGCAAATGGAGATAAAGTAATAATAATAAAAAAATAGAGAAAGTAATAGCTTATCAATTATTTACATGTATATACCGTTCACAAATAACATTTATTAATTGGAATAATATCCAGCACAAATAAGTACAGCAATAATACGTCATCGGTAGATACCATATAGCTTATAGGCTATTATAACTTGAGGTTAAAAAAATGTATAAATTAAAAGAAAAAAAGTTTTGAAGGCCCAAGAAGTTTCTCGCAATGCCTGAGAAATGCGTCTTCACTTCCTCGTATGCTTGAATTCACCCGCATTTTATCTTCACTTCGTGGTTGGATGCTCGTCGTGCCATTCCGCTCCACTGCACACGCAGAGAAAGATCACGTTGCTTCAACTCTTCTCACTTTTGACGTCAGCTGCTGGAAATTCTTTTTCAAGAGCGGTCATGCCGAGCGCTCAGTGCTCAGGCGGCGTGAAAAGGAGCGAAATTCGCTGCTTACAGGGGGTCATGCCTCTTTATTATAGATAGCGATAAACAAGAAGGATCAGCAGTTGGATTAATGGCATGGCGCAATGGGGGTGCTAATTTAGGAGTGTGCATGATGATGATGATGCTGAAATCGGATTGATATAATAATCTACATTGTTATGTAAATTGGAGGAAATTAGCGCTGGATATTAGACGGTTACTATTAGGACTTAATTTGCTTAATTGTGTCATACACCTTCATCCTGGCTAATTAATTTGTAGTTGTCATTTTGTGATTGGTGGGCACTCCGCTTTCACAATGCGTTTGCATGGGTTGCATCTCTACGCATTGGAAATTTCTAAACTATGGCTCATTGGAGTAGATGTAGGTACAAAGATTCGTCCTTCAAAACAGCGATTGTTGGTCATGTATATGAGCCTGCCATTGGAGAAGAAAATGCATGGTACATCGCCCCATAGCCTTAAAGCAACGTGTCGCCTCTTGGTGTCATGTCTTTAGGACTGCATCATGCTTAGTCTCCATAAAGACCTTTCTCTATCACGTTTGTCATATGTCGTTGCAGGTAGCGCCTCTTCGATCACGAATGCCAGATATCCTGGTAGATAATAATATAACACCACCCGAATCTTTAAAGGGATGGGGAACTGAATTTTAAGTGATGTTCTATTGACTCATAGCACCAATTGATAGCATTCCGTGCCAAAAACACCATGCCTGGATGCAAACGTAAGGAAATAATGCATTCCGAATATCGGGGTTAGCATTGGGCCTATGGGAGAATGGCTTCCATTGCGAAGTATAGGAGGCAAACGTCAGCTGAAGGCTTGCCGTGATTGGTCCCGTTCCCCTAGAGCTATCGATTTCAGCCAATCAGAGCAGATCATCTTCGCCATAAAAGGACATCTTTGTTCTTTTTGAAACGAAAGCGCATGCGTGGTGCACTCTGGCTGACCTTTTTACTGTTTCAGGATCAGAAACATGGTAGGTCTCCTAGAAAATCGCTTGTTAAAATAAGAAAAATAGCAAAAAATATTTCTTCTTTCGCGCCTGACTGGTGGCAAAATGATTATTCTATTTATTTCCGAAAAGAAAATAAAAAAATATCCAGGGGTTTAGTCGCAGGACACGCTGATATGACGAGGCCCATTGTAAAAAATGGGCAACTCGGTGTTTCATCACTGCGTCTGACGTCACGCCTAATTAGCAATATATCTCCCGCAAAATCGTTAGCGATGATATTCCTTGTGTGGGCCAGGCATAGGAATCATTTTTGGTGCATCAAATAACGACTCAAAGTCCATTTTTAACCAGTTCGCCCTCCCTTTAAAGACTCAGTCACACCAAACGATGTTATGAGGTCCATTCGACAAATTTAACATGGTGGGCTATGGAACCTGACCAGGTGGAATGTTCCTACCTCTCCTTCCCTTCCTATATTATGATCAGGCGTGATTTCCAGCTAGGTGGGAAATAAAAGGTCATTTGATACGGATCCACAATGAAGGTGCAGGGTGGGTGTGGGGAGGTTGTCAGCTGATAAACAAACTTAAATTAGCCTACTCGATATTCCTCAGTCAATGTTGAAGAAACAATTTCGCCTTTTGTGCTTAACGATGATGTCCGTGATGCAGAAACTTCACAGTATAATTAGAGAAGAGGTAAACCCGGGCTTCTGTTCTGGAACACGTACCTCCCTTTTGCGATGAACCGAAAAACCTAATCATCCTCAGGATCGTGAATCTCAATTTACCCCTGATCATCATACAGGAAAAACCCCTAAGCCAGACCTGGGTCATGCCAAATGGTTATGTACTCTACATGCATTTTTTTTATCAGGATTTTTCACGACTAATCATTCATGTATGAAACCACGGAACGTTATGCATACCACGACTCCACGAGTACGTTATGATTTTGTATCCACCCAGAATAATTTTCATTTGGAGCTGGATCGATGATTCGAGGTGACTAGTTAGTTAACAAATATCTGATTTTCCGAAATTAATCAAGCGACAGAATATTAAATTATGTGAAACTGATTGGGTTCTTGAAGTAAGTCAGAAAAACGTTAACGATTTCATTGATTTTTATTTTTCGACGGAAGATGTGGGCTCAGCTGAAGCGATGTCAAATGAGTGACCACAAGCTGACCAAGCGTAATCGTTTTATTGCCAAATTTCCTGATTAAGCACCGCCATGTTCATGGCCATGAATGTTGTAATCTAATCACTACAACTCCATAAGCTGATGTATCACTAGGCTACTACATGACAAGGCAGACAGATCCAGATGATCTGGAGTGCCAAAGCCTCTCTTCCACCTCAAGGTTTCTCTCTACCGAATTCCAAATTCGCTACCCGTTTAAACTGAGGTGGAATATCATCAAGCTAGAAAGCATGAACTCGTGCTCTACGAGTGCATGCTTTCGAGGAGTGATTTACGAACTTAGAGTAGGCTTACACGCTTCCATCGTAATTCATAACGGACTCCTGACTGCTTTATAACGCGATATGCTGGATGCACAGGCAGACAGTTACAAACGAGCATGATGGCATAACCTTCATTAACGGCGCAAGTAATTACGAAGAAATATAAAACTGACTCACCAGTACATGTACTGGGAATTTACTTCTTCCATTCCAAACTCATTTGGTTTCATTTTTGATTATACAATATTAATTACGAGCTATACAGCATGCACTCAATTGATTAAAGTCATTCGTTTGAAGGAAATATATTAGTTTGTTCTTAATAAGTTAAATGGGTACTGCGTTGCAACTGAACTGATACATCCAATAGGGTTGACTGGCGTAGTTTTCGTCCAGCAAAAACACGCTCCTAAGTCTCGTTGAACAAAGTACGAAAATCACTCAACTCACACTTCTTTCCTTCACACGATTTGCACATTCGACGCTTTGGATAATTGAGATTCGACGAGCGACTTAATGTTCTTAAATCGGGTTGTGCCCATTTTGAATAGGCTGCGTTTCCCTTTTGGCTGTTTACTCAACTCAGCAATGACATCTGCATTCACGTAAGCCTCCTTCTTCGTGCTCCCCTTCTTCTTCTTCCGTGCATCAGCTGCTGGTTTCAAATACCCGTTGCTCTCCTGGCTTTGCTGTTTTTGCAAACCGTGTCGGTATTTGTCGAACGCAGCGGTGATTTCTTCCTCGTTGACGTAATCATGAGTGTCGTCTTTCTGATCTTCCTCGAGGACATCAATATAGCCGTTAGCTTGTGGGATGTCTGTTGGTGTAAGATTGGGAATCATTGCCGGATCAATGTAAGCGTACGATAAGTTGTCCTGTTCGGCTTGGGGCCGTGGAGATCTGGCTTTTGTCTTTGATCCAGCTCGAGGCTCACCAACACCATTGGGCAACCCGTGGGCTTGCAAGATGGTTGCAACGATGCCATTCGCATAAAGCTCTTCCTGACGCTGGTTGTGGCTTCGATTTCGGTTGTAAACATTTGTGTCTACGGATGGCGATCTGGAAGGGAGAGAACATTTAAACTGATTCATCACAATAAAAAGGGTAACTTGGAGAATGAGAGATGCATGCATACTAGTGATATACGCAGAAGAATGATCTACTTACTGAGGGTTTTCCATATGTCTGAACGGTTTCTTTCTATCTAATACGACAGAATAGATATATTTGACGGCAGCACCAACGGCCAGAAAGAAGAAGATGGCCAACAAAATGAACAAAACGATGAGCAGTGGCAGCAATAAGACGTTTTCATCTGACATTGCCATATGTCTGCACTCAAAAGAACTCCCATCGTATGAATTTTTGAATTCCCGACAAGCGCAAACGTCGTGTGATTCACAGTTCTCTTTGCACAGACCATTGTTGTTGGTTTTCCTCCACTCTCCTAAGCCACCTAGAGAAAGAACTTAATTATGACTTTACAGGAATTTCAATCAATTCTGACCTTCTTTTGAAGCATTCTTTTTCGAGGAAGACAAATCGACGCGGAGCCATTCAGAATGGTTGCGATACATGCACTGCTTAGATACGAAATTGCCCTTGAATGTATTCTTCTTCAGATATGTTCCCACCCCGATTCCATAAACGTTAACTCCATTTTTAGTGAAGTTGTGTATTTGGTTTCGGTGGCTGTTGATATTTCCAGTTTTGTTTAACTCATGAGCATCTGTGATGATGAAGAGGTCTTCTTCTGCTTGAACTGCTTCCTCGTCTCGCCTAGGTCTTCCGTCAACAAATATTTTTGACGCTCTGGTGAGCGCTCCTGCTCAGAATAAGAGGAGATAAATTAAATAATTACGTAATCGTAAACAGCTTTAATAAATAATAATAACGTTAATAACGATTATTAGCTGGGTGCTATGTCGCTGCATCATCTACTGAATCCTCGAATTGAACCGTCTTGCTCAATGCTATTTCACTTCTCATAATCATGCTAGCTTGGGTAACGGAGGACTTAGTTATAACCAAAGACTCTCTATTAAGATGGACGCGCCGCTCAGCTTGCAAGCGGCTGAGCTTTAACTGCGAGCAGCCGACGGCTATCGAGCGCTCGACACTTCCGGTTTCGTCAGTTGATCGTCAACAATAGCTCAAGTTCGTCTCTTCGTCTGTGTCTACGCCTCGTTTCTCTGAAAATTTCACACTTCAACTTCGACTATGTCTTCTACCAATCATGCGGGAGAATTGCGGGGTGCATGGCTGTAGCCTCAATCGCCGAAGAGCCACTAAGGTTATCTCCTTTCACGATATTTTGCGGATCCAAGATTAGCAGTGGAGGAGTTCCTGACCCTTGTTCCATATCTTGGGAGATAATTCTCACAGGAAAAGCTTAGGATGAAATCACGCAAGCACCTTTACATATGTTCTCGACATTTTGAGGAAAACCCAACCCAATCTTGTACCAGTTCGGGTGAGTTACTTAAATTTCGGTACAAATATTCATGTTATTTCATATGCATGAGCTTAGTTGAGTATTGCTTTGTGCCTAGATATATATAATTATAAACAATTATCTACATTTGCAGTTACCAAGAAAACAAGTTCCGGATCCAACGATGCTTGGCTTTGCAGATGCCCGCAAAGGGCAACACAAGAGGAGCCAAAAGGACAACGGATCCAGTTGTCTTCTCTTCAAGCCCCTTCAAGAGAAGGACTACTGAAAACTGATTGATAAATTTTTATTGCATCGTTTTTTCCCCACACAATAAAAAAGAATGAAAGAAAGACAGAATTATTATTTTTTGGTTTCTGCTTTATTTATAAAATCCCATCATATAAATAATGTGAAAAAATAATAATGATAAATGATGAAAAAATATTGTTATAAATCTATAATGTTCTCCTGTCTGCGAGCTTGACTAGCAAAGCATTTTCTTTGCCGGTACAATTATTTATATTTTTTTGTTCATTTCTCCAAGAACAATAAGCATTCATGGTGGCACATAATTTCATGAAAAAGTCTCATATATTGTTCATGTCTCTGTCATCCAGGTCAGAGATGGATGACTCCTCAGGCAAGCCTGTTGCCATAACTTCTGTGCTAAGGAGGCCTGCTGACTTCAGGCCTGTTTTAAACTTCTGATATGCAATTCGCATAAGGGGCTCCAGCGCCTTAACAGGGATCAACAGCCCTCCCCTTGACTTGACCGCAATGCGTGATGGTCTCGGGCCTTTCTTTTTTTTGGTGGCTGATGAGGCCTTTGATGACATCCAGGCCATTACTTCGATTAGAGCGAGCATACCGCTTTTTCAACTTGTGGAGAACGGCTCCAGTTATGTACATAATGATCTCACTCTGATGGTCAGTCACAGTCTCAGTGTTGGCGTCTTTGGATGGGGGAGCAAAGTTTGCTGGTGTAGTGACGATGTCCTCACAGAACTGGAGTGTTACTTGGAGGACAGCCACAGAATTAATGTTGTGATTAATAAATTAACTCCCTGCACATGTCTTGAATTTTCTGAGATGTAAGGAAGCAGCGCACTTGTGCTCATGGGCAGGCTGAGGCTCTTGAAATGCTTTCCAGCTCCTCAATCAGGCTTTCGAAGTGATCCAAATGCTCTGTAAAAGAAAGCAAATACCTGTTTAGCATGTTTTCAATTAAATTTACAATCATTCTAATTTAATTACAAGTAATGTATCCATCACAGGTAGGTATATAATTACTTAACTCACCCAAACATTTAGCGAAATCTTGGTCCAGTGGTAAAGAAATGTTGCTGTGCTGCGTTTTCATCGTCTCCAAAATTTCTCGAAATCAACCTGAACCTCTTCCCAGACAAAGATCGTCATCAAAGGATATTTCACACCTTGTTAGGGCGAATACATCGTCATCTGGCTTTCAATAAAGTCAATTACACTATTCAGGTCCATTTTCAGTGGTTTAGAGTCGAATAATAGAGAACAACTGGCTTTTAAATTTATCTTTTCAGTGCAGTCAACGAGCGGAAAATAACAATAGCAGAAGACCGGAAGTTATTAACACTCGACCAGCCACTTAGCGTGCGTTGCGTAACTGTTTATGCTGGCGCCTATGAGAGCGGCGCGTCCATCTTAATAGAGAGTCTTTGGTTATAACACCCAAATCGCACACGTGCAGTGTTAGTATTAGATTGATAAATTGATTCTGAGCAGATTAACTTTACCTCCGATGTTCCCCCCTTGTTGGTTGGCGAAGGTGATAGAGTCCCACAGTCCACCAGGGGCAAACAGTGCACACTCAAATGGAACATCATTGGCTTCAGATATGGAATCAAGGACGACTTTTACGTCCTTGTTGAAAGTCAACACAGCTATCCGCGTATCCTCATTCCTCAGCAGCAAACTGGTCGTGATGATACGCTTCACAGCCGCCTTCCCGTTATCGACTCCCGTTTTACCGACGCTCTCAGATGTGTCGAACAAAAATACGACGTTACGCTGCGACTTCTGATTATAATCATAATCACACGTTGAGTCATTTGCAGTTGCCATGGCCACCATCACAGATAATAGGGTGAGGCAGCGGGTCATTGTTGTGTGCCTTCCTTCCGTCATTTTTAGTCTGAGAAGAAACAAAATTCACATCAGTAGACCTAAGTTATACAGATGGGAGATACAAACATGTACACGATTAATGCATTCAAAATGAAAGGAAATTAATGTTGTTATGTGTACTTTGGAAATCACCACTAAACTCTCTCTGACACTGAAGTTGGAGCTCGATAAAGACCATGACGTCATTCTCGGGAATCTCCGCTGATGGTCGCTCATGAATATGCATGTAGTGACGTCATTTTTCGTGCTGGGATATCAGAGACAGCCGCGCGTTGCTGGTATATTTACACAGTTGCCAAACCGTTGATAACGGGGCGGCATGCAGAGCGTTTTTCAACCAATTACCCAACTGATTGTCAACCCTTCCTCTCAATCCCCACCTGTATCAATAAAACCGCGAACACGTAATCTTCAGACTTCTGATTCAACAATTAATACCATGAAACCTACAAACGACGTTGATGTTGCGCTGTAGGTATAATTGGTGAATCACCAGTGTGGCTGAAATACCTAAAATCAACGTTACATGTTACTCAAATGCTATCTGGGAGATCTGGGTAACAGAAGTCGGTCAGGGCGCCCAACTGCAATCCAACGTTGCATCATGTGAGATGGCCTCATGCGAAACGAGCTAGCCGGTCTTTATGTTACCAGAATTGTATTCCTCTGCACAGTGCTGACTATGTGTGTGCTTCTGTTTATATGCACGATAAAGAAGCCCTGCGGAATATTATTATTTATTCACACTCCATCAATATGTATAAGAGTACGGCAGACCCTAGCCCTATGGGCCTTATATGCATGGCTGATCCCGATTGCCCGTGGATCAGCCCAACCGTGTCAGGCCCAAAATGAGACCACACTAAATGACTAATTAATATTCTAGGCTTCCAAGTTGCCGTTCAATTATAACGCCAAGAATCCGCCCCAAAAAGAAAGAAAAAAAAACAGCGTCCGTGCTGTAGCCTGTAATTTTGCAAGGGGCCGCGATAACCGATCCGGGTTTTAGATTTACTGCTGAACTACTTTCATATCACCAACGTCCTACGTTTACTTAGATAAATGCTGGCAGCCGCGAACGTCGCGCAATGTAAACATCGGAAAATAAGGTAAAATAGATAGATAGAATATTTAGAATAGATAGATAGAACAGATTGATAGAACAGATAGATAGAATAAGATAGAATAAGATAGATATAATAGATAGATAGAATAGATAGATAGGATAGATAGGATTGAATAGATAGATAGAATAAGATAGAATATGATAGATAGAAAAGATAGAAAAGACAGAAAAGATAGAATAAATAGAACAGATAGATTAGATAGATAGAATAGATAGATAGAATAGATAGATAGAATATATAGAATAGATAGAATATGATAGATAGAAAAGATAGAAAAGATAGGATACGATAGGATACGATAGGATAAGATAGATAAGATAGATAAGATAGATAAGATAGATAAGATAGATAAGATAGATAAGATAGATAAGATAGATAAGATAGATAAGATAGATAATAGATAGATAGGATGAATAGATAGATAGGATAAGATAAGATAAGATAAGATAAGATAAGATAAGATAAGATAAGATACGATAAGATAAGATAAGATAAGATAAGATAAGATAAGATAAGATCAGATAAGATAAGATAAGATAACCCAAGATAAGATGATAGATAGATAGATAGATAGATAGATAGATAGATAGATAGATAGATAAGATAAGATAAGATAAGATAAGATTAGATAGATAGATTTTGAGAATAGCATGTGAGTATATGTACAAAAGAGGCATTTATAGAGTGATCATAATATTATGTACAATGCTATTTTCAGGGACCGATCTTAGGCTTAGAAGCCTCTAACCTGGGGCGATCGGTCCCTAGTGCATAGAAAAGTTATAGTGCAAAAGAGAAATCAAAGGCAGAATGTAATCACGTTTTTCTTGTTTTTACCTCAAGTTAATTAGGAGTGAGAACAGTCTGGTCTCTACATGTTGTTTACTCATGAATGAAACCCCTAGCACCTCAATAGTTGCGTTTAATCTCCAATCTTTATCTCGATATGTCAATAAAAATATTTCTGAAATTAATTCACATGACTTTAAAACATTACGTAATTTAATAGTTGATACTTGGCTCTCTGAAATTGATCACTCCACTTTTGTTCATTCTAAATTATTAATAGAACTTCTGCAAATGAAATCTCATTCGTCACCTTTCATGTCTTTTCACGAAATTCTATTAATGTTAATTTCATTTGTCTGATGCCTGATTAATTGGTCTTTCAATTTTTCTTTATTTCTTTTTCTATTTTTTTCTTCTCCTCTTTTTTTTTCTGTCAACTCATTAATTACCTTTTTTTTATGGTGAATAAATGATATATTATATTATTATTAATATATATATATATATATAAAAAAAAACAAAAAAAAAACATGGTGTGGCTCTGGAAGTCATAATTGTTATTATTACAGTAAACTTAGTGTTTTTCAAATGTTTTGTGAATGTGTTTCGTGGCGTGCAGGTTAGCTTTTAGATTCGGAGATAGGCCAGATAAGGATAGGCCAGCTTTATAATATATTATGGCAAACTATATGCCGCATATTTATGCGCATTTTATAGGTCTAGGCAGACCCCAAGTCCCAGGCCCCAGGCGGAGTAACCACGAAACCCTATCACAATTCCTTAGGACCAATATGTGCTTATTTTGGATCTTGAGTAAGTCTGAAAAAGAATTCTTGGGATGTCCTCGGATCCGGATTCGCTCTTCGAGATCTGCTCTGGTGAGCTCTCGAATTTTAGACTTGAACTCAAGTCAATTTTTTCTTTTTTAATTTAGCCAAGTGTGACGAGTTTGATTTCAAGTTCCACAATGCGTTCACTGTAATTTCATTTGAAGCCTCTCTTCGAATTCAAGGATCTTGTTGCAAGTTTGCTTGCCTTGCTTCAATAAACACATACATACATATATATACATTGTATGTTTCCACATTGCTTCAATGGTATCACAGGATGTGCACGAAATGTCACAATCCAGACTCAATGCTTGGCATGTTCATACTCACTGTACACACGGTACTATACCTTTCAAATTTAAGTTTGTCGTCGCGACTTTTTTTTTTTTTTTTTTTACCCTGACCGCAATATTTCCTGTTTACCCTGATTAAACTTCCCTATATAACATAATTACCTTCTGCCCTTTTAAAACATGTAAGTCTATGATGTCGTACGATGTACGCGATCTCTGTGTCACCAATGTAAATGCCAATCCTGCTGCGGGGTCATAAAGAGAGTGATCTCCTTTATAAAACATCCGCTTTGAGGTCATGTGGCTTAAGTTTGCGAATCGTCATCAGTCGCGATGAACTCTGATGTCCTGGTCGGTGGCGTCATGCAAATTAAACTACCAATCTTGCATGTCCTACAAATTTTTTGTTCAATGTGACGTGTCTGGCAATTGCAATTGCCATGTGCAACACAGGATATACAAGTTTACATGCAATGCTTTGAGCAAATATTCATGTAGACCTACTCGAATTCAAGTAATGGTTCGTTTCATTCGCAAGTCAACTCGTGCTTTTTTAATGCCCTCCAATAGAATTGGATACATGTATACGTGCTCACAACATGAGAGACAGAGTGAGAGAGGCCTTAAATTTAGCATAGACCTATATGTGTAGTCGGAGACTATTGGAGGTCAAGCTCAACGCTATACAAACTACTGCATGGTGATAAAGGTGTCCAATGATTAATCTTTCAAATAATTCAAGGCTACAATGTCATAATAATGTCAAAACCTGCCTGTATCTATATATTAGTGACGATTAGCCAATCATAAAGCCACCAGCTGTTTAGCCCTTCTGGGTCCGAGCATTGGTGGATTGTAGTGAATAGTGTTTGATTGTAGCCACTTTAAAATTCAATGACCTATCACAGGCCATCGTGACATGAAATATTGAGTTGTGTTTGGGGCGGCAGAATAAGAAAAGTCGTGAAATGCAAGTTTGCGACACCACGACGCAGTGATACAAAAGTAGTCTCACAACACGCTCAAACACGAGCACGACTTTTAAATTACCGTGTATGCGAATAATTGTGCTTATGAAATAGACACTAAGCGGTAACCAATTGGTTAAAACATAAAAGGAATTTTAGGCAGCACTGACGTGTATGCTTCTGAATACAGCAATGACATTTGATCCCATAAGAGAAATACTCACTGACTCATCCACAAATATTATTCCTCTCTTACCCTTGCCAATGATCGATCCAATACGTGCGTTTCGTCCGCGCTCAATCTGACACCAATGTAGAGGTTACTTTACAAGAGCTCACCCAAAAAAAAAGTGCCTCCGTGTGCACAGAGCGTGCCGGAAGGATAGAAAGGCATGCTCTTAAATCTTAAAGTCATCTAATGTAAAGTTCTTACCTCCAAGCTGTGTATGCAATTCACAAAATAGCAAATTTCAATTGATGCCTTGGTTCCTACAGCATACAATCCCCATAAGTTAGTCGTAATTAATGGTTCAGTATGAACGTTGGCACCCGATCCCTGAAATATACCGCTAATCTTCGAATCTTGGATGGAAACCCATGAATGTGCACTGAGTTCCAAGTCTATAAGAATGAATAAGTGAAGGCCTATAAGATAAATATGTTTTAAAAAGCCAAGTTATGCTTCAGAGGTTACGGCAGCCAAGCGCGGCGGGATTTAAATCATTATGGCTGTGCTGTGGGAAGTCCCAATGACAGAGGACGGCACGATTCGACAGTGCTGCCTGATATCGAAAACATTTCACGGTGCCAATAAGTATGGGCACCACAGGAGAAGAAAAAAAAAAAAGATCAGCACGAACGTCATTATTAAAGCCACATTTGTGGATGTCTTCTCGATAATAATGCATTAGTCACTGGGAAAAGAATAGCACTACTATTATATACTATAGTTATAATGTTCATATGTGTTCATATGTGTTGCATTGAATTAACATATCAGGGGTTACGATTTTTAAAGGGAAGACATAATCTTTGGAACGAAGTACTGGTAGCATATTAAAAAAGATGTAAACAAGGGCTAGCTGCGGAATTATTTAATCTTGTGTAACATATGTACATCGGGAATTCATTACTCTGATTATTTTAAAATAAATTGTAACCCGAATTGCTCGAATCATCAGTTCAGTTTTCTCAGATTTACTCACTCAATATACACTTACTCGCGTCCAAATTGATAATTTCAAATTCTTTTAATATAATTACAATCCAACAATGAATCTGACAATGTGGAATATTATTAGACACAGAGCAGTAAATTGCGATTTGTGTGCTCAAAGAATCCACCAAACAAAAGTGAACAGTAAGAGCGCAATAGAGAGATTATATATATATATATATATATATATATATATATATATATATATATATATATATATATAAA
>KB310993.1:35630-54646 GCA_000328365.1 Capitella teleta
TGGAGGTCGTTGAGGAGTATGGTGTTGACGGTCGGAGGGCATGACCCCACGCACGGCTTAGTCTTCATTACGATGCGTGTGTCGCCCTGGTTGTCCCCACTCGCACGCAGGGTTGCATGAACCCTGCGGTCAGCAACCGCATTGCGCAACAGAACGATGTTTGCACAGGTTTTCTGAATAACCGCAGAGCGATGAAGGTGATAGCAGCTATCCAGAAAGGGCTCCACTGCGACCACTTTGCGGCCCATATTGGCAGCAATCAGGGCGTAATAGCCGATATTAGCACCAACGTCAATGAATCCCGCGCTGGAGTCCTTGTTGAGAGCTTCCTGGATGTCAGACAACACTTGCCCCTCCCATAAACCAGTCTGCTCTAGATCATGCGAAATATACATATCTCTCCAAGCGTCGTAGATGCAAACGGCAGTGGGTGGCTGGGTTTTGGTTTTAATGCATTTAAAATCTGCTTGGTAATCAGGAGAAAGTTTGTAAACTTCAATGAAATCATTCAGCGATTCTTCCTCTGTTGGCTGCACATTGAGTGAAGCAACATGTTCGCTTTCAAAGGGAAGATTCGGGTCATACGGATAGCTCATGTCTGAGAGGAAAGTGAAGAAGATGAAGAGGAGAAGAAGGAGCAGGAGGAAGATGCTGCGCCATCGGGAGGAGCGGAACAGCCTCTTGATCATGATGGTTGAATCTGCAACAAATTAAAATAACCATGCAGTTATAATACATTGAGGGCCATACAAGTCAGGACTCTTGTCAAAATCTGTATTTTTGTATAAATTCCCACTGAACCCCTGCTGCTGAAGGTTGTTACTACTAGCGTACATGTATTTCCCAGGAAATTGAGAACCCAATAGTATACAAATTCCATGAAATGTATCCTGCACATGCGCCCTTATAGCAACATTTATAAGATTAAATATGGGAATTTAACATGCATGTACTATTGTACTATAGAACAGGAAATTTTCGCGACACATGAAATTTTCCCTATCTTTGCGGTCATGATCGACGCGAATATTAGATGCCCGGAAACTGTTTCTGGGTAACCTTATAATATCTGACCCTATTAGCTTCACCCCAAATAATTGGTGCCAGGAATTAAGACCTGAGCCCTTAAACATCGAAAATTGCAGTTCGCAGAAATTTCCTGTTCAACAATAGAAAATTTAAATTTTACATTGGAGGATTATAATTATTTATAATTCTGCTCACGAATTGATTCTCAAGGTGCTTAATTAAGCCTTAATTGAGACGTGTTATCAGGTTATGTGGCGAGAAATTTCTGCTATATGGCACATAATACATTGCATGATGATTATGACTTTACATGCTTACCACTGGTATTTGCTATTCAATGCTATTGCACTGGTACTGGTATTCAGTTTGACCTAGAAACATCATTCATTATTATCATTATCATGGCATCATAACATGTGCATGCATATAGGCTATTGTTTTCCTCGTGGCGTGCATGTGTTGCAGTTCCAGAGTCTGACAATGAATTCAACATGGCTCTTGCGCCATGTTCTAGGGAAATTGATGGAGAAACACGTAAAGTTGGATGACTAGAAATAAAACTATCCAGTTTTCCGAAACTGAGTTTCACGAAGTCCGCGCCCGGAATAATAGCTGCTACGCTATTCTTCCGCCAGTGAGAAATCATAACGTAATGATAATGAGTTTGTTATCTCCTTATGATTTACATATAATATTATCTTAATTTTCGTTATCTCACTCTATCTACTTATTATTTAATCTCTTGCTCCGAGGACAATCCCGTTATTATTTTTACAGAGTCCTGATATAAAGGACTGAAATCTTTTGACCTGACCTGACCAGAACTTCGGTAATAGTATAAAAGAATATAATACTACTAGATCGGCAATTACAAGTAACACACTCTCATAAACTCATCCGATAAGAACACCATATGTCATTTGACGTTCCCAGTAATTATAATTATTAATTTGAATAATTGTATTTTCGTTTTTGTCGAAGCTTAGCTCATGAATTTTGTATCGAATACGTGTGCAGACGAGTTTGGCAGGAGATGTCAAAGTTGGCACCAATGGTTTTTCGCTATTTAAGTATCTGATTGTGTCTTAGCGTTGGAAATATATTCTTACAAATCATAAAAGAGATCAGCTACTAGCAGTTATTTAGGTAAGGATGCAACGTTTTCCGTTGAAATTCACATAGATATAACGATTTTAATACAAGCATCAGTATGATTCTGAAGCAAATTAACCCGTTTCTCAGTTTCGTTTCTCAATCGAAAAATTCGTATTTTTTTTTCGCTGGAATTTTTCTTTCATATCCATGATATCGAGTTAATGCAACGTGTAAGTTTCGTTTCCCTGTTGGCTGACATAAACAGTTAATTAATCAATGTTGCTCTGCATGCAAGTGCTGCCACAATTATTGGCCTAATCCGCCTATACACTGAAATTCAATTGAAGTGAGTGAATTTTAATTTAACAATATTCTGATGTATACATTTCATACTCGTACCAGTGGATTAATTTGGTCTGTATTATTGAAGAATAATTAATGGGATATTTGATACTTCTTCTGTACTTTACCATGCAGCAAGTTTGCTCTGGTCGACATCTTTAATTTGAATTAATTAATTTCTCACATTTTATTCAATTTAAACAGATACTAAATGTAATGGACAAATGAGTATAAAATAAAATTATCTTTAGCTGTTCATTGTTATATGATTGTATCTGGTCATTCTCATGATTCTGGTGATGATTGGCCTTCTGCCAGTGTGATTCAAATGGAACACCCAATTAAGAGCATCTGGTGTTGGCCCAAACCATGTGGATTGAAATTATTATCTAGTTTGAAGAGAAGGAAGTTTCGGTCTCATCTTACGATGTATGACAAAGCAGAATGATTTGCATTTCTTCCGCAACAGCAGCCGCAATGAGGCCTTCAACTGCTGTCTGCTACACCTTGTGGCTTTTCTTTGGGTGGTTTGGCGCTCACCACCTGTACCTGGGCAGGTACCGCCACGCCTTCATTTGGCTGTGCACCCTGGGCGGCTTCTGTGGCGTGGGCTGGTTCAGGGACCTGTGGCGGCTCCCGGACTACATCGCTCAAGCAGACACAGAGGTGTACTTCACAGAGGAATTTCCCAAACTTCAACTGCTTCAGAAAAAAGCAAAATTCAGCGTGGCACGATTCTCTGGCGAGATGGCTGTTGGCATGCTGTTTGGGATCCTGGCTGGAGCAGCCATCCCTGAAACTCTTATAAAGGAATACCCTTACTTACATGTCTTGGGCTTATTTGGTATTTCTATAGGCAAGTGCATTGTGCATTATTAGGCGTGCTGATCATGTATTATTACAGGAGTTCATCTTGTGGCTAATGTTGGCTACGAGCGATGTCCGTTGTATATCCCAATGATCGGGGCTCTTCTTGGCCTTCCTTCCATGGTGTTCAGCAGCCCTGAGAGTGGAATCAGCAATGGTGCTTTCTTTGCCGCTGCGTGTGCCTCGTGGAGGGGCAGGCGTTGGATCAAGGACTTGCCAGAAAGAGGCCACGTGGGAAAGCGCTTCGGAACATTTCTCTTGGCCTGGCTAGTCTACTCCTCACTGTTGACCAGCGCCTGCTACCACAATTTCAAAATTATAACCCAGGATGGAGAAAGCATCCTTGTGAAAGATGCTTTGGATAACTTCTTCAATTCGCCTGCGTGGGCACAAAGCAAGCAGACGATACACGTGGTGTCCCATGAATGGTGGCAGCACGGCACAAGAGCCGCTTGGCATAAATTCAAGATCGCTCTCGACCCTGAAGGCGAGCATCACGCTTATGAGGTGAGCTCTGACTCATATTAATCATGGTGTTAATTGTTCTCTTTGCTACAAGGTGCTGGGTGTCCCGACCACAGCTTCCGAGAAAGACATATCAATGGCGTATCGATCTCTGGTCAAAAAGTACCATCCTGACGCCAATAAGGATGACCCTCATGCCGAAGCCAAATTCATGCAGATCCAAGCAGCGTATGAAAAACTCTCGCACATCAAATCACGCCGTGCTGACCGCAACGAAAAGCAGCGACCTATTGACGACGAACTCTAGCATTGCTCCTCATGTAAGTAGTACAAATTATTCCTGTTCTCTTTACATCTTCCACTTTACCAAAATTACCATAGATATCCAGAGCGGATCAATGAAACCTAAACTCAAGAGCAGGTCAATCAAGCATTATTGTTTTTATTAATCTACATCGTACATTGTTCACAAAAGCAGTAATTAATATCAAATCTCTTGTTTTGTCTACAAAATTCAGTTGTTTCCCTCGTTTCTTTCGTGTTTGTTTTTCCGTGTTTCAGTCGTGGTCACAATTAAGCTGTACATGCAAACCCTGATAGTGTCACTAAGTCTAAAATCCAATTATGCGTTGCTCCAATCTACAAGATTTCAAAATTAAGTTGCGCTATCATAAGTTTGCTGATTCTTGTTTGTTTTAGTTTATATATCCAAGAATTATGTGTAGAACTAATTTGGTAATTTTTAACTTCAAATCTTCAATCCTCATCCCTGCTTGTTATAGTTTTTGCATATTTTGATCTCATCTTTACAAGTTTCTTTTGAATTTATTTCATTTATACAGTAAAACAGCAAAATTTGACATGTTTGCTATGTTCACGGTCGTGGCTGACCGTGAAAATTAACTCGAATTTCCTCAGCCCATGACCACAGGCAGCATACATAAGGACAACCGTGAACTCTTCATGCGCAAACATTTTCCCATAGGCACGACCGTGAAAATTTAGGGCCACGAAATTCTGCTCTTTTACTGTAAGCAATTTGTTTGTTTGCTTTAATTCCCTTAATCTTATTTTTTTCTTGAGTATTTTTTTTAAAGTATCAATAAAATTCATACTTTATTTCACTTGTTTTCCATGTGAATCAGGGTGAATGCATTGGATATCTGGCATTAATATCCAGTGCCTTGGGATAATATTTGCATCATAAACAGCTGAGACATTTTGTAATATTCAACATTTCCCACTTGTTCTCTCTTTCTATTATTAAACATAATAAAATATATAAATCACATCATAATTATATTCACAGCAAAAATGTCCGCCCCCAATTAAATCCACACTCCTTACAGCTCAATTTAATGCAGAACACAATAGGCAGGTTAGTTAATACGGTGGAAAAGTGTGACGTCGTGGAATTCCTTTTTGTTGCACATGTGTGCAGATAAGCAACTTAAAGAATGACGTCACTTTTTATAGGGTGGAATTCCCAATTGAAGACAAATAACTTAAAGAACGGCTTTAATTAACGGGTGGAATGACGTCATGACTTTTTCACTCCGGAGTCAATAAACAGTGCCTGAATACCGGTAGGTGATTTTTAACAGCACTTGGGCACGTCTCCTCAGCGGCAATTAGCTCTGCCAATCTCAGGTGGATTCTTTGGCTATGCAATCAATCATTGCTAAGCAAGGCATGAGATGGTGAGGGCCATATAATCAATAAAGGAGTAACTAGAATACCTACAGCCTGTACAGTGGTCACGTGATTGGTCAGAATTGAAGCCAGATTTAAGGGGAACATTTTGTTTATTTTCGGAGCGTCGCCATAATGGCCCCTTATGTGACAGACTCGAGCCATAAGGAAGTATATGCAATCGAGGCGCGCCCGTGTTGGAAGCACGCAGGAGATGTCCAGAACGTACTCATGCGTGGTCCCAAGCCACGGATGAGTAGTCAGCCATGCGCGCAGAATCCTCACTTGTTCGTTGGATTTCAACCCTACAGGATGGATATCTCTTTTTTTTATTTTATGTTTTTTCATCCAAATCAATACTCAGTCATTTTCTTAAAATAAACTACCGGTATACGTCAATTTATGCCACATACCATGTTGTCTGTCTTTGTCTGCTATGTAGCTTCAGCTGGATCATCAACGAGCTTCAGAACATGTACTTAGAAGCAACGACGATAATGCATAAGAACAGTTTAATGAAAATTCGACATGCTGTTGCATTGTTACCTATATTATAGTTCCCTTAAGTTCCAAGCCATCGTGAATAGGCGCTTTAACCTGGCACAGTCATAATTCTATGATGAGAGTCAATCCTGCAAGTGTTGCTGATCAATTAATCAAATTGAATTAATTCTGTAAATGCTAAACATATTTGTGATCAAAATCCAAGAAACGCTGACCATATTTGTCACTATTAACAAGGACAGTATTATGGGTCACTTGGCACATTATCATCTTCAAACTCAAGTCTTCTTTTATTTAATTTTTTAAATTAGCTAAATTTTGCAGTTATTCAAACTCAAAATTCTGGCTTGCAATCAGTGACTTTAAGAGGCGTGGGTTTGAGAAATTTTAACCCTTAAAACGCCATAATTTTTTTCTCCCACTTCCCCCCCAGGCCAGCAATTTTTTGTACAACTTACGCCAAAATGGTATAACAACTTTCCAATATCTCATTCTTGCAACGAAACTGATCGAAGTTACCATAGCAGTATTCTATATTGAGACACATTTTAACCTGATTGTTAATAAGTAATAACATCATATATACAATACATGTTTAATTATTTTCTTTCGCTGAACAAAAGATAAAGAGAAAAATATCTAAAATATGAAGCTGATGATGATTATAGACATGTATGCACAAGGAAAGAATACCTTAGAGCGTATAGAGAGATAGAATACCCTTAGAGTGCCGCGGACGAGTTTTGTAAAATCCGCACCCGTGCGCTGTGAGCGTCGGCGGTTCATCGCCAGCTCCCCAAGGGTAGCGGCAGGTTGTGTGTGCACTACGCTACGGCTTGGGGAGCTAGTTCATCGCCATTTTTAAAAATCGTGCATCACTGAATTTAAAGAGCCTAAGGTTCACCGGGCTGTGGCAGATTCATTCTGACCTAAATAATTATTTATGTGACCCCTGACACACTTCTGGCCAATCCTGAAGCCCCCTGCACATGACATCATAGCATGAATATTCAACATGGCAGCACGAATTATTGATGAAATAAGTAACCTACTTGGAACGTTAAATTATGGTATCCTGACAGTGATTTGTAGCGATCAGCACCTTCGAAAGCATGGACATTCATGAGATATCATCTTTGATCTGCAGACTATACAACTTCAAGACCACAAAAAAGAAAAGTTGCATGGAAAGTTGATGTCAAATTTTATTACAGTGTCTATGTAATTGTTTGTATACAAATAATGAAATCCGCTAACAACAAAGAGTAAACAAGTCATCAGCCCCATTTTGCTGGCAGAATTGCCAAAACAAAAAAAAAATTCTCTTTTTCCTTTTTTTTCTTTCTTTTACGAGACAAAAAAGGAGTTATCGTGAGAGTTGCGAAAAGGATGCAGCATAAAGACGAATGATTTCGCCTTTTTTTTTCACATGGAAAAGTAGAAAAATATTTTTTTTTGAAGAGAATTCTCTCAACTGAAACAAAAAAATAATAATCAAAATAAATACATTGGGACAAGGAGAGAGAACAGTCATGCCATTCTCTTCATAAAAGACTAGCGGAAAAAAAAAAAATTATATTGGGACGAACGAAGCGTTGAAGAAGAATGGAAATTAGCACAGATGGATAATCGTAGAAACGGACAAATCATACAAGCACCTTTTCTGATATTACCCACCCACCCCCGCAAAAAGAAACTAGACAAAATAACAAAATTATTGCACAGTCGCACTATTATTTAATCAACTTGAATAAAAAAAAAATCACTGTAAAGTTTTGACAAGCCCACCCAACCCCCCTCCCTCCCTCTGCAAAAAAAAATGAAAATAAAAAATAAAATATTTTGTGACTTGAGACATACATAATTTTTTATTTTAGACAACAAACGCAAGATTTCCTTTAAAAAAAAGAAAGAAAAAAAGAACAATAATGATAAATGATTCAGTGATAAAAAAAATCTTGGATTTCCTCAAAAGGGTAAGACGACTTATTCTCGCGCGTATTTTATCATTTTGTAGCTTACAATGCCATAAATATGTGTTCGCACCCTCACTATATAAAGATTCCACTCACGCAAAAATTACTTCTCGTTACATGTTATAAGCCACGTATATAGGATCTAACTGGTCAGCTAAGAACCCATCTCGTAGGTGCATTCGTTGCTTCTCGCCACGTGAATTAATTGGCACAACTCCAGGATCTACAACAACGACCACTCCCACGATCAAGTAGTGCTCTTCAAGGACGGCATTGGTCACCAGCGGAACCAGATCCAGAGCCTCATTTTCAGACCCGTCAAGTTCAACGACCACGACCAACAGATTAGTCCAGGTGAAGACGGCGCTGTGGAAGAAAGAGTGAACAGACACACAGACCACTCACAAACTGACCATTCACAGATCTTGCGATGACACCGGACCACACTCATCTCGATATCAATCGGGTGATATCGCATGCCTCGCAACATTACGGTTTCATCCAGGGCCCCCACGACAAAGATTGCATCATGACGCTCTGTGAAAACAAGACAAGCATCAGAACAGCCGTCAGATTAAACGCGACCTCCCACCTCCGTCGGATTGCGTGAGGTCAGTTCTGCGAATGAAGCCCAGATAGCCAGTGCGAGCGTAAGTGGTGCTCATGTCGCCAGTCGCCAAGCGCGCTTCAAAGTGATCCAAATGCAAGGACTCTTCACCATAAATCGTGAAGTAGCCGCTGGCGTTGAACTGACTACTGATCCAAATCTAGAAGAAAAAGAAAAAAAAAAAAATTCAACGACACATCGAAACAAAATTGAAACAGACCTCTCCCAGGTGAGAATCCGCACACTGGCCTTTGGTTTCAGGATTGGCAATAACGACTTTGAGCCCAGGCATCAGCTGAAAAAACAAAGCAATGCAAAAGCTGACAACAAGACCCTAACAACAAACCTTTCCTGATTCCATGAGATGTAAGCTATGAGGACTTCCTTTCTCAACAAGAGTAACACGGTCATTGCGTAACGCCCTGAGGTCCACAAACACTGTCGATGGGTCAGGGCTGGACGCTCCCTGCAGACAGATGCCCATGTTGACACGGCATCCAAAACTGGTGCTCACAGCACGCGGGGATAAGCCGAGCGAAGAAAAGAGCTTAGAGAAGGAAGCAGTGAGGTGGATGCGGGGCCGCTCCTCCGCGATCACACACAGCGTGCGCACGCAGCTCAGGTTCAGACCCCTCGCTCGGAGCGCCACAATCGATGTGCCGAGGCCTTTGGTGCACAGCTCCATGACGCCATACGAACAGAACGTGTCCCTCACTGGAGAACAAAAGCAAATGTAAACAACAAACAGCAAAAACGCAAAAGTACCTTTCTGCTGGCTGACTGTGGAGAGCCAGAGAGCGGGGTTGGCTTCGACTTCAGCAGGAGGGATGAGGATGGAATGATGGCCGGAGTAGATGCTGCTCAGGCACCACAGCGCAAAGCCCAGGCCACAGTAAGGGTCAAGGCAGAGGGCGACATCCCGAGACGGATACAACTCACACTGCAGCTTCATGGCACGACATAGTCCACTGGCAGCGGCATGCGACATCTGAGCAAAACAGAAAAACCATCAAGTGAAAGCAACACAAGTCGAGAATCACCTTGACGCCAGCGAGCATGCCGGTGGTCGAAACGCTGAAATCAAGGAAGCAGATCATCTCAGCGGTAGGGGCACGGTAGATAGTCTGCAGTTTGCGTTTATGCGAGTCGTCAGAGTCAAGCAACGGAGGCCAAGTTTTGACGTCCACAATCGCTGAGGCTTCTTTCGATTTGAGCATCTTGATGATGAGTGAGTTGGATAGGATGGCGGCCGCTTTGCTCACTTCTGAGACCATGCGTACCGTGGGCAGGGTTGTGGAGATGTTCTGCGGATGTGGAGGTCTGATTGTGACCGGAACCATACCTGACACGACAAACTGATTGAACACAAGGGATTTTGCGACTAATAAACTAAAACTGACCAACATAGAGGCAGCCATAGAAAGCGGCCACCAAATCCAGACTAGGAGGGTAGATGAGAGCCACGTGGTCGCCAGTGTTCAGCTTGCCTTTGTCCATCAGCATAGCGCCAATCTTCTCCGCCTTCTTGTGCAGTGCGAGGCAAGTGAGCGTGGCCTGCAGTTGGCCCTTGGCGTTGATGATGCTGTACAGAACGTGCTCAGGCGTCGTTTGGGCCCGCCACCGCAGAATCTCAGACAAAAATTGATACTGAGAGAAAACCGTGAAAACATGTCAAAAAGAGCATAATTCTCAACACACCTTCCTAGCGTTATCAGACTCGTCATCTATGGTTCCGATTTCCCTCCCCAGGGCATAAGCTAATCGTGCACCTTGGACGATGTTGCCAACATGAACAGCAGAAGGAGTGATGTCTGTGAGAGAGGAATCCAGAAATCGAGAATTGTTTCAAACATCGTACCATACCGGCTCCGATGTTGTGCTCGCGTGGCTTTGGCAGATTCGTGACGCACGTGTGGGGACACATGAGGACGTTGGCAGGGTGCAGGGTTCCTTCAAGGAACCGCTTCTTAGTTTCGGTCAGATGAATGCCTCCCAAAGGAGTCTGCGGCAAAGAGAAAGGCGTCATTCCACGCAGACATTCAGCTGTGAACGCTCACCTTGGGCAAGTAGTTTGGAGGCACCAGAGCCAAGCAGTAGACGCCCGCCTGGTGGATGCTATCGACCGCCTGAAGCACTCTGCTCATCCATTGAAAGCTCTGCAAAAGTCGGTTAAAACTAATCCACAAGCAAATCCCAGTCCACTCACCTCCTCCTCAGAGCAATCAGGTCGCTGTTCTGCGATGATCACAATTCTATCGTCACGCAGTACGGGGATAGAGAAGACAGCGATGCGACCCCTGTAGATGAACTTCATAGGCTCCACTGCCAGCACTGTGGCTATGATGTCATCTGTGTTATGCCTCCGCCCAGAAACAGTCATCAAACCCTCTCGACTGCCACACACAAAAATCAGACCACCCTGCAAAAAAAATAAAAAAATAAAAATAGATCCCATAGAAAGCAATGTACGCACAGGGCCCAGGAAACCCAGTAAGCCTGTTCGGATAAAGTTCTGTTCCCCCATTGGTCTGCCATCGCTATGAAGAGGGACAACCTAACAAAAGAAACACAAATAAGCTCCCAATAAACGAATCTCTCGAAAGACAAACCTTGAAAATTTGGTTGGTGATTCCTTGAAGGCCAAAGTAAGTGCTGCCCACGTACGAGGAACTCAGACAGAGTTCACCGACCTCATCCGTCTTACAGAGCGTGGGAGCGCCATCCATTTTGATGACCACCATGGTAGCCCCGGGCATCACTTGACCACAATCCTGGCAGGCGTACACACCGGTCAAAATTTGCCACAAATTGCCACTTAACCTACCTGAAGGGTCAACGAAGTCAGACTATTCTCACTGTCCACCCTGACCACACCGTAGCTCAATCCGTTCATAGAGAGGACACCACGGCCGGAAGCGTTAGTTCCTACACGCCCAGGCCTCCTGATAGAGACGGTCAGGGCTTCAGGGCAACTGGCACACGGACAAATGACCTCGGCTTTCAGTCCCTTGTCCTGGAACACATTCAGGAAGGAGTCGCAGGAGGTCAGTGACCACGGATTAGCTCCATCCGCAACCAGAAGCATTCTTAGCGACGACAGATTAATATCCTTGTGGTCCTTCTGGGCCAGTAAACCCCAGTGCATATCGCGCGATTTCACGATTCCAACTGAGGCTTTGAAGCGTGTGATCATTTTCATCCACGACGCAGGGTCAACTTTCATGATGGAGTACGGGATGAAGACGACGTGCATGCCGTTGAAGACGGAAGCGAGGACGCCATGCCACAAACCCACGTCCCGCTTGAAGTCCAGAACGCAGATCATCACTTCACCTGAAAGGGCGGAGAAACAGGTGAGGCGCAGAGGGAGAGATGAGCAACACACCCTCTGTGTAATTACAGGCCACTGTCAGGGTTCGGCAATGACACAGCATGTTGGCTCTGGAGTTGGTCACTCCCATCACGCTGCCGTCTTTGCCCGTCATGTACTGCGTGAAAAACATTTAAAATTACATAATATAAAAACAAAACAGCCTTTACCTCAACGTAAACAGGAGAGTCGTCTGCCTGCCTTGGGGGAGGGAGCCAGTCTTTGGGCGATTTACTCAAGTGCTCTGTCACGAACCACTGCAGTTTGGGCCAGCCTGGCAGGGAAAATTAGAGAATGATGGCCGAACATACTTCCCACGTTACTCACCCCTGAAAGTGATAACTTCGCCGTTTGGTGTCTTTGGCAGACCTTTGTAGCATGCTTCAGAAGTGAGCGCAACTGTGACCCCTAGACTGCCAAGCAGGAAACCGACCCCTTGACCTCCAGCATCCTGGAATAAGGTCTCTGTTTGAACATTGTGGCAGAATTTTTTCAAGGAATAAGTCTAGACTAAGAGCTTCAGAGCGCAAGCCGGCTAAAAGAGATACTTACTGAGTCACTGATTCTGATCCGAATTTGCATTCAAAGCATAATTCATAAAATGCAACAAATTCAAATAACCCAAAAAAATTAACAGAAACTTCCATCAAAATAGCCTTGTATTAGTTGTAATATGTAAAAACTGAATTAATTAAATTAGTTAAAATTAGTTTAAATTACCATGCAAAAATGCACATCAACACTGAATAGAGCATCATGCATATTAATGATTCAACAAGCTCAAATTATAATCTAAACTAAGAAACCAAAAACCTCAGTGAAATAAACAGAGGTGTGAATAACTGAAAAGAACATCTTGTGCATTTGACGAGAGAGCGTTTCGTTAATTTGGGGAGAATATATACAGAAAATGAATGCTCAATTTAGCGCACGCCAATCAAAGATGTCAAGCACAAAACGTTTCGACCTAAGACAAGCCCCTCCCAGTGTAACAGAGGGGCAGGTCCGTCACCTTTCGTCCCAGTTAAGACAGCTTATAAGAGTTCAAAGACAGAGTTCAAAGGTCAAGCGAGGGGTCAATCCCACTTGGCCTTGACCTCTGGAGCGGCAGGAGGCTTACCTGGGCGTCATGCGGGGCTTGTGCTGCCTGAGCACTTACCCGCTTCGTGAGCGGCACTTCAATGGGCACGGGAACGACTCCAGCCGTCAGGCATCCGTAGAAGGCACACATGAACGAAATGGGGTCGTTGTTTGGATACACTAACGTCACCTGGCAGACAGAATGTTCATCAATGACAGAAACGGAGATTTCAGAGGAAAAATAACTTACGCGGTCTCCAGCTTTGACGCCTGGTTCTCCTTTGCTACCAACTTTGTGCAGGAGATTGTAAGCTATCTTGTGCGTGCGACTCAGCAATTTGCCTGATGAAAAGAGGAACGCTGTGAGTCTAAAGCGATGGCTTCACAAAAGTTTACCGTAAGAGAGTGATATCGTTGGTCGACCGCTTTGATCAAGGACTGTGGCGCAGGTCGCTTTGTACGTGGCTGAGCCATAGCGTTGTACAGCCGCCTCTAAGTTGCGTGGCAGGCCAGACGGAATCTGGGAAACGAAAAGCGTAAAATATATCAAGTTAAGTAGAATTACGGAACACACAATGAGTTGGTCGCCTGCTGAAGGGGAAACTGTGCTGCCCTCTGGTTTCGGGGCGTTCGGGTCGAGAGGAGGCTCTGGAAGAAGGAGAAGGGGCAACGGGTGAGTAGCAGAGAGCGCAGTTATTCACAAGACTTACGTTCCAATTCTTCTGATTCGTCCATAAAAAATTCTGATAAAGGCTTCCGCTTTGGACGCTGTTGGGAAAGCAAATTTGAAATAATCCATCTTCAAAAACAGGATCGTACACTACCTTTAGTGTATTTAGAAGCTGTTGAATTTTAGCTGACACTTTCCCAGGTCGATGCACTGCAAATGCACACCGTTAACAATGTAAACAGCGACGCAATTTCACCACTGACCAGCATCCACGTCCAAGCTGACCATGGATTGAATATTAGTTCCGCGAACCGATTGTGCATGGGCATGCTGCTGCTGCTGGTTCAACTGAGCAAAACGATCAGCAACCTTAGAGTTGACGTCACTGGTCACATCGGGAGGCTGCTGCCCACGCGGCTGAGCTGAAAGGAACATCGTTACTCAGATGTCACGTAGCAATGAACATGGTTAATGCAGGTCGCAGGGTCAGTACTAGAGAAAGGAGAGAGCGTTACGAGGTTAGCTTACATTGTCCATCAGCAATTTGTATGACATCAGCCAGAGCGCTGCCAGGTTCCCCCCCTGTGAGTCAAGAGCATTTAGCAAGAGAGCAGGTTAAGGGAGAGACGCCAGCACTACTCACAAGTCGGTCGCTGGCTGTGTAACATGTCTAATTCGCTGCGTGAGGCTGTAGGTGGCAGCTGGCTGGGGATGTTGACATTGGCGTAGATGGCAGATGACCGCTGAGTGGGCACGGGAGCTGAGGAGGCAGAGGTGGAGCTGGAGTCAGAGGCAGGGCGTGCGGCCGGCTGGCGACGCCCGCTCTGCTGTCTCTGACGACCAGTGCCGTCGTCAAACACGCTGTCGTCGTCCGAAGAGGAATCTGAGTGAGAGTGTTGTTAACTAACTGTCCAGTGAGGGAGCTATCTATGGTACTTTGCATAAAACAGTGTAATGTGAGAGAGCTCACAGGCCACACCAAACACTTGAGCGTTTCACACAGCTAAAATTCAACACAAAAGAATCCCCACCTTAACAAAGAAATCAACTTAAAGTCACCCATCTTCCTTTTCCACAATCAACTCCCCTGCCCTTACATAATGAGTTTTTATAATACAACAACACAAAACCCAGTAAGTAAAAATAAATAAAAGCACAATGCCACCGGAATCCACTCACAATAGGAACATAACGTGTAGTATCCTGAGTCAAACGAAGAACAAATGAAATCACTATCAACATGCATGGTCAAACGATGAAAAATGTCAAGCGCTTCCATTCAAGGGTGCCAGTTGGGGCTAGATGCTAGGGTTAGCTTGCATTCTCATGCAAAACGTTACAGCACAGCAAACAAAGAGGCTCGAGGAGCACAAGAATAGTGAGTGACTAAGCATGAGTATAAAAAATAGGAAAAAGGCGCATACCTGACGGCTGAGGGTCATTCGGAGGCATCTGTCTCTCTCTCGGCTGACGGCTGCTCCGCTGCTGTTGCGGCTGATGTGAGCTCTGTTGCTGCTGCTGCTGTTGGCCATACACGGCTGACGTGCGCTTTGAGGGCATGGGCACCATGGAGCGCTGCTTGTGAAGCGCCAACGCCTGCATCACAGCCTCCGTGCGTATTTCTGAGGGTGAAACATCAAACATTGAAGCAAAGCGATCAGAGAATGCAGACAACGATTAGTGCAGGAAGAGCAGCAGGGAAATGCAGAAGAGAAAAGACATGCAGAACAATGTACATGCAAGGAGTACAGACCTGAGTGGTAGCGGTTGTCCTCGCGGGTGAGACGGCGCTGAGCCCTGCGCTGGGCAGCCGTGGAGGGACTGGGCTGGGCATGGGAGGACGAGGCTAGAAGAAACACAACACACACGCAAAACACCGCGTTAGCCATCAGTTCAATTTCCAGGCATTCAGCCCGGGCTTAACTAAACATAATTTTTTTGGAATATGAAAGATAAAAAACCTCAAGCGTTAGTGGTTTGATGCGATCACCTCGTGTGTGTACAGGAAGCATTCAACAAAGCCAAAAAAACTGCGTAAGCTCAGTTAAGACTTCTTTGTTACGTTTTGTTGTCGTGAGTTTTTAGATGAATTTGACGTAAGTACTGACCTTGTGCCGTTGGAGTGGACGGCGCGTAAGGGCTGAGAAGACGATGTTTCTTCTTCTCATAACCCTTTTGTGTGATGTCACCTGAAAAAAAAATAAAATAAAAATTAGAATATTGAAATTGATTCATTCAATTTCATTGACTCATAATTCACCACAAGAGGTTCAGAAGAGAAAAAAGGTATACAATTTTATTCACGAATTTCAAGCGATATATCAACCCTTTAGTTTAAAGGTTGCAAAAGAAAAAATATCATTACATCTGCATTGGAATCATTCAAATCAACTGTAGAAGTGAAAAGCAAGTTTTGAGCAATGTAATGCATATTGAGGTAGATCATTGATCAATCCTAAGGGTGCTTACAGAGCTTTGTGAGTGCATTAACTTAAATTCTCTTATTTCCCTCATGGATACTTTAAATAGAATAATGTCAAATGGAAGGTAAATAATACAATATAAATGTCAAGCAACCCACAGACCCACGGCTTAATAGCCCAGATAGTCGTGTACATTTGATATTTCATAAGCACTTGAACACCAGCTACAAATATGTGCCAATTACTGAATCAAAGACCAACTGCAGTTTATTTTTCCTTCAAATGGAAATAGCTAAGTGCATCAAGTGTTGCATTCTGAAAACACAACCGGTCTCTGGCTGACATACAATGTCCTTTGTCATGTTTTAAACAAACTTCATAACAACAAAACCATGGACAAATAAATCATTAAAAGTTAATGCTATGGATTAGATGAGTCATCCTGATAACATAAACACACATGCCAAACACTTGCTGATCATCCACACAGGTGCAGAGGCAATGCTCAATCACGCAACACTCCACAGGGCAAATTTTGTGGAGTAACTCCATTTTAAGTGGCCAGAGTGGCACATGCTTCTCCTGTACGGATTTACTACGTAATAGCTTAGAAAATCCAAACAGATGTTGGAATCTGAGGAGCTATCTGGTTGCAACACTGCAACTCTAAATCAATAAGTACATCAATAATAAAGTAAACAATATTTTAATGATTGAAATGTCAGTTATAAAACTAACAATTGATTCATACTGAATAACCGGAGAGCCTACTAATTAGGAGACAGTATGTCACATATAAAATGTAAAATCAACAATCACAGAGACTCAGATTCGAGTGAAACGCTTTCATTCACAACTCTGTGGGAGGTTACACAAAAGAAACCACAATGATCCTCCTAGGAACAGATTTCACAACCATGACTAAGCTATTACCCACAGAGAGCAGACATTCATGCATAATGACTACTCACTATAGTGTCTGAAGCTCATATATTTCAGACTAATTTAATTAATAATGACAGAGCACTGACTAGACTGAGCATCAAGAATTATCATTTTGGTACAGCATTAACTGTAATGTACTGGATACATGATAATTGCATCACCCCGTTCGTTTCAATAGTATTTTAATAATTTTGACATCAATATTTTTGTCTTCATAAAAATAAATGCATAGTCGATTTTCTCGTCACTGTTTGAGATACACAGCATCAACTGTTATATATTAGTTCAGTGACCTGATTATCACACACCATCAACCACTTCACTTTAATGAACAATTACGAATTAACCTGAATGACTTATGATATTGTTAAGGGTATAATAGATATCAAAAACATGCAATTGGTAATGCAGTACTGACTACTGAGTGATACAGCTTACATTGTTACGACTGATGAGTTATGATAAAATTATTAGAACACTTGAGTCTTGCACAATGCTAGAGAGCATGGCAACCTATGCTAGAGTGTGGCTAGACTGACAGAATGAGGTCTTTTGTAGTGTACTGGAGTGATTTTTTTTTTAACAAAACTAAATATATTTGAGTATTTCTTATCCAATATTGTACTGCCAGTGCAAGCCTTTAAATAATACAAACCAAATTGTTACAGTTAAGGGGCCAGCACACTTATCTTAAAACTATCAACACTTAGGACACTTCCTTATCCATGTGTAGAGCATAAGCCAAGTTTGAAAATTCAATACTTGACTATAATACAGAACAAAAATTGAAGTCTCTTCTTATCAAATTACCTCATATGATACAATATTGGCAGGTGAGGGGGGCTTAAAATGATAATGGTGCAGCAGCCTATTGAGGAAAATCAAGGACTGAAACTGAGGGTTCTGAGCGTATCTCTTCTGAGATAAGGTCTATAACCAGATAACTATTGACTATTTAAAGTCTCTTTGGAGCAAACACCTGAATTAACGATAGGGGAAAACCCCTAGGGGGCCTACTAGGGGGCTTGTTAAAGTTAAGTTGTTATGGTCAAAGGAAAATAAATTCAGTGACAAATAATTTAGGCAATATTTCATTAATTTAGTTCCGATTATGGTGGATTGGGTTACCCCACATTTTAAACTCAAGGTTCAGCAGTTCGCATACAAAGAAGTTAAAAAAAAAAAAAAACTACTTTGACTAGAGTGAAAGAAGAAATCAAGAATGGAGGAAAAAAAAAACAATAAAAAATGAGTGTCACGAAAAAATATCCCTGATCAATGATTCAGAAACATATGCAACTTTGGTAAATGCTCCATCATATGTAAAATAAGACATACAAACAATTGCAAATCATTGTTAGTTAATATTTTCGCTAATTTGAGGAATTTAGACAATTTGACAGTCTGCCTCCTTGGAAAAAAGGCCTCAACTCGAGTGAAGCAAGTGACTCACCTTCCGATAGCTCTAAATCAAGCTCAGCGAGTTTACCCCGGATTTCGGACGGCAACTTAGATACATCAATATTCACATCAGCCATTTTCGCAGGCAATTATGTGCACACTGGGATCCACGGTGGCTAAGACAGTCATCGAAAGTCCGCTTCCTGAATCAAATGTCTTGTTTCGGTCTCGTCGCCATCTTAGCTCTGAAACCACGCCTAACTCTCGCGAGACATGGCGAGATAAGACTTCACTGACGAGAAAACGATTAAAGTTTATTTTAAAATCATTGAAATCGTATATGGTGCAAAGCTTTGTTGTAAGTATTCACGGTTATAGGTTTATTCGGTTTGTTTGTTCTGATATAACTATGTATTCCACTATGATGAAAAATCAAACATTATTTTTTTTCTAGCGTCATAACGTCATTTCGGTAATCATAACGCACCTTTTGCGCGTTGTGATCGCATGATGCCACGAGTGCGTTCTCAATTATGAAATAATTTTAATA
>KB310993.1:54696-81639 GCA_000328365.1 Capitella teleta
ATGCATTCTTGCGTGCGTTTATGGCTTGTTGCACTGGGGCTGAGAGCCATGGAGGGGGGATTTTTTGGGCGTGGTCGAGAGAGAAGCACATGTTTGGTAGTGAGCTTGGTAGCTATACACGTACATATATATTTTGAGTTGTTTCTCTGTCTCCTCTCAGAGCTCTTGACAGCTAGTCTGAAAGTGATGACAGTGTTGACGTTATAGTGGTGACCACATGTACTCGCCCTAAACACCAAAAAAAGATACTGCATGAAGCTGAGCAAACCTACCAAGAAAGTGATTAATAGCCAAGAATACATGTAAATAAATACATTTTCCTCTATTTGGAATTACCACACAGGAGAAGGAGTGAACAGTGGAATGACAAGTAAGCCTACATTCTGATCGATTTTGAATTCATGAAAACTCTTCAAGAAGGGTCATCAAGCTTCACTATGGTGACCTGTTTAACCGTGCAAACACCACTACTATATGTGGCTCAAAGAGTACATATGCCTACATATATACTCACCAATCTAAGCTTCATTATACGATAGTAGAACATAATATTTTATATGGTCCTTAATTGAGTTCCATCTATGACTAGAAGAATCATAGAATATTTTCACTGTAGGATAACGCAAGCGAGCCATCAGTTGGCCTTTCTCCCCATCCAAGACTTGACTTTAAAACACAACTTGTCACTTCTAAATTGCTGACACTCTGTTTGCTCAGGTGTTAATAAGTGTAAATTGTGGACTATTTTGCTATAATGTTAAACCTTTGGGCAACCTAGTATTAAAAAATAAAAATAAAACAAAATAAAAGAAAAAAATGGATTCATGCTTTACCAATACACTGAAGTCTAAACAGCACATTAATTACCACAGTGCATCTACTGGTGTATGATGTACTAGTATATATATACAATATGGTATAGGTGCAGACACTTGCGATACCGGTATTTAAATTTTACCAAGAGTTACTGTCATGCAGGTATTGTGTGGAGCTGCGTGCACGTTTAGTTGAACAAATAAGACCAAAAGAATAATAGTACAGTCAATTAGAATGTATATCTTCTGAAAGCTTCAATTTTATTTTCAAGGGTCGTTTCTTTTGTTTCAATGAAATGGCATTGGAAATGTCACGGTTTTCCGGCTAATTCGTTTCTCTTCAAAAACGAATTGAATTGCCCTAATCTTGAAGCCCGTCTCTTGAGGTCCCAATCATCTGGATACCGTATACAAACGGCAAATACAGGGCATGATTCACAGTAAGATAAGTTGCCATCATGTTGGTAGTTATCTCTACAGGATCTCGATATATCTGGGTCTTCTCCGACTGGTAGTAGGGAACGCCAACATCCAAAATTGCCGCCGGCATCGAGGAGTTCTTGTGCGCCCCCCTTCCCTCGAAGGTCTTGCAAGAGTTCTTTGCAGGGCAGGTCTATCAGCTCGGGATCTTCTCTTGTGATATAGCACAGTGATGACCACGGCTCCGGCAAATAGCTCTGGTCGCTGTACCTTTGCATCAAACTGCCACAATCTATCCAGAACCACCCACATTATAATTATACAATCCATATTTAGTACGCATTGCAAAAATACCTGTATTATTCGGTGGAGAAACTGAAGTTAATTCAGGCTCAGGGTCGGTGGTGACCACGACTGGAGTTTGCCTCGGTGTTGTCGCCCCTTCCTCTGGGTACCTGATGCACACCGATAGACTGTGACATTCGCTGCAATTCTTGAGCATAATATCGTGCTGATAATTGTCTCTGCAGCCGGAGTCCAAGAGCGGGTCGTCCTCTGGTGGACCATACGACCTCCAGCAACCAAAATTGCCTCCACTGGCGAGGAGAGCAGAAGCATCGGCGAATCCTGGCAGGTCTTTCAGGAGTTCAGAGCAGGGTTTATCGATATGGTCGACATCCTGGATATCGATGTAACAAAATGAATCCCAACCGTCAGGGAGTGGCGTGTCACTGACACCAGAGAGAATGCTGCCACAATCTGCAAATACGCATTTCTGTTAATTTTTTTTTTTTTTTTTTTTTTTTTTTTTTTTTTTATAACAAAGAGTAAAATTGTACTTGGTTATAGTTGATACAAATATATGTATAGTAAATCGAAACTTTCATTGGCAACCGCAATACAATGCTTTTATACTGCATTCAACTAATGATTTATATATTTACCCGCATGAACATTACCTGTAGTAGTAGGAGGGGTAATGGGAACCTCAGTTCTAATGTCGCCTTCCGATGTTCCATAATAGATGTGGCATTCTCTACACGTGGTTGACAACCTCACACACTTCTCAATGTTGTCATCATAAATCAAGTCATCCGGGCAATGCATATTGTACAGTAACTCATTCGTGCATTTCACGAAAGAAGTGCAGTTTCCACACCACTGATAAAGACCGTCCTCTAGGCCATCGCAACCTCTGACACACCTGGGCCCAGTGCTGAAACACATGTCCATTTCCAATTCCCACTCCCAATCATTTGAAACCACTCTTCCGCTCACTAAGCACATGGATAGCATTGCAATCGCTGACACCAGGTACGTCATGATTTCTGGTCTCTTGTCTGCTGGTTGCAAGTAGGACGAAGACCGCTTCTCTGCGCGGGTTTGTATTCATATATAGTAGTAACTGGCTGGTTTATTTATTGCATTTATATAGCGATTATAAATCTACCCGCCCTCTGATTCTACTCGAACTGCTGATTAGCCCAAACAAAAAGGAAAAAGGCTTATCTATTAAGTCATAATTCATTCGGAATGAAAGCTCTTCAGAGTATTCACACAGGAAATAAATATCATTTGCGTCTTATCTATATATATGGTAGATTTGACATGTATGAGAATCTGTGAGTCATTCTCAACCGAATTTTTGATGAGGTTCAATAGCACCGAAGGCCAGTATATCTGGAGTTTGGCAAGCAGGCGTCTCCTGGGTCTTCACTCTGGAGTCTGGACAGAGGGAAAATTCCTCTGGTACATGCAGAAGACTGGCACATGGATAGGACGGGATGGCAAGGGTCAAACAGGCCACTCATCTCATGTTCCTAGTTTAGAAGACATAATATGTACTTAAGTGGGAAGTTTTGTATTATTGCATTAAATCACAAATTGATTACCTAATTGGTAATCAATAATACAAAACTTCCCAGTTAATAACATAGTTGATAAGATCAAGAATTTTGTAACTCCGATCCTTGAGATATCGCTGGCTTTTTGAAGACGTTGACATCACTGGTGGCGACCAATGGGCGATCAGTACATGTGGGCAACAGATAATCACTAACAAGGTGTTCATTCAGGCTGAATTAATGTACCGGCCCACCCCGCCCCCCACTCCGTGAAGTTCCGGTGGGGAATTATCTACCTAAAACAGTTGTAGGTAATATTATACTTTCGATCTAAATGACCATTGGAATACATTGTATATTTTGCATTTGTTTGGCCAAGGAATATATTAGGCATATCAAATGCCGCATAAATATTAGAGACAGACAGATCTACGGGCAATCGGGATCAGCCATAGTATATGGCTAGGAAGCGAAATGCTGTTAATTTTTTAATTTCTCCTAATTGAAGTGGAAGATTATTTTGGCTTAAGAATGAAGTGAGAAGCCAAGTTTAAATTAGCGAGGTAGGATCGGGTTTTACTGAACTACTCAACAGCATCACAACTTCCATTTTAGTTAGGTTAATAACTCAATATCCCATACATAGTAAACATAATGCTAATTTTTCACCTAATGGAAAAGATTTCTCTACTCTTGCATAGCAGTGATAGCACCTACATGTATATTGATACATTTATAACTATAAGTACAATTGATACATTTATAACTATAAGTACAATTATCAGCCAGGTAAAGTGCAGGCTTTATCAGAACGCCTTATCAGTAAAAAAAAGAAGACACAAGAGAAATAATTGGTGAAGTTTTATTTCCAAAAGAAGAAAAACACAGGTTTTCCCATGAGCCCTATGAAGTAAAACCCTGCAGGTCAAAGTTTGACTATATGATTCAATATAAAATTGAACAGAAAAATGATTCAAAATTGAGTAGAAGAAAAAAAAAAATGCCACTGACACACCATAATGTTAATCACTCACAAGACCATTCAAGTTTGAAAAGCAAAAAATAGAACATCATTTCTGGATTAAATACCATTGCACAGAGGAGGAGACACTTGGTCAAAGTGGGAAACTTGGGAATGAATTATTTGCTGGGAAACTGAGAGGACACAAAAGCCAGACCCCATTTCAGGTTGGTCAACATGAATTTCAGCGCTTTGGTCCACTGCTCTTCTGAGTTGAATTGAATTCTGAAATTATGCAGATATGAGAATAATATTCTGATTGGATGGACAAGGGTTACTTGATTGAGTAAGCAGTGCCATTCCCAGTGTCTTCAATCTTCCCACGATCCATCTTGTAGGGAAGACAAAATCCAGTATTTCCCTTCTCAACTTCTTCTTTGAACTGGAATTTATTGAAGAAACAAAATGAAGTTCTGAGAACAGTTTGTTCTTATAATACTGTGGAACAGGTATATATCATGGCACTCGATTTTCGTACTAAGAGAGGTCATCTTTTTTGGGGGGTGGAATGTGTTTATCGCGATCGGATCATTGGGCACGAAGGAAAGTTTTTCAAGGGTCAAATTTTAGCCGTACTCAGTCCAAGCACACCACAATACACTGCCAATTTTTGTGTTACACTTAATATTTTAAACTTACGTGTAACCAGCCAGACACACTAGCTCATTGCATACTTGCCAAGTCTACCAGATTTCCCAGTAGTCTACCGGATTCGGGGTCAAAAATTTGTCTACAGTATACCGGATTTTCTTCAAGTTCTACCGGATTTTTTCAGATGTCGTGATTTTTTTTTATTTAGTACCTCTATAGCTAACTCGTATCGACGAAGGATATGTCAATGTGGGCCCTCTATTCTCCACCCCTGTACAGCCCAGCCTTGGGTGTCAGAAACACATTGTGTGAAATATTGGGTGGCAAGGTCAATGTGTTCAAGGGTGAGAAGGTCTGTTGCCACTCTTTGGATCCAAATCCTGCATTGCTGAAGAAAGCTAAATCAGCTACATGTTATGCATTGTCTGGTTAAGTGTTTTCAATTGCCTTTTGTAATTTACTAAAATATTATCTTATGCTATAGTTTGCTTGTATTTTATTTCTTGTATTGTCTTGTATTATTTTGAGTGTATATAATATTTTTTTTCACAACTCTATAAATAAAAGAATGGGATCATCAATTCTTACATTGTTGTATGGTGATTTGATTTCAAATTCTATGTTGTTTGCAATGAAGTCCTGGCATCACTTCAGCCTGCGTAGAAATCTACCTGATTTTGTCCTCTGGATGTTGGCAAGTATGTCATTGCATTAAAAATAATCAGCAGTCATGATTGAGCTAAGAGTAATTTAAATGATATGCATTGGGACCAATCTTGCTCCATCACAGCCCCACCATCAGAACGGCAACCTTACAAATGCACAAGATTCAAAATGGGCTGTAATTAGTATCAATCACAATCTGAAAATGTTATGGACAGAAGGGGTATCTCTGGATTTTTTTACAGAACAGATCTTGCATAATATGAAAGTGGTGAGAGACTTTGACAAAACAAAGGTGGCCTTACCTGCTGTAGGCAATCAAGGAACGCCACCATGGCTTGATCAAACCTACGAATCAAACAGATCAAGCAAAGTTATAGTCTCAAACCACGTATCAACAGGCGCTTACTTTGCATCCCAGAAGAACCGAAATCCACCCGATCCGTACAGCGGAAGTTCCTTGGATTTGTCGGACAATGACTCAACAAATGAATGGTTTCCGTAGGGAACCAAACGATATCTCAAGAAAGTGAGATTCATCTTAGCAGACAGCGAGTGAAGCAAGAGCACGGTTTGTCCCCACGCTGCATTTATCTCATTCCATTCAACCTTAAAATAATATAAAATCCATAAATGACACAAGGGTGTTACATGACACTTACTGGCACACTTGGCAAACGACCAAGTCGGAAGTTATTAATAGTCCCAAACGGTCCACTATGCCTGGTACAAAAAATAAAAATAAACACATTACTTAGCTCAATATCAAAGCTGATACCAGATGTGGAAAGTAGAGTTGAAGACGTTGGTTCGCTTCAATGAATCCAGTTGTGTCTTTGCATATTTGAGCTGACTTTCCACGCTGTATCAATGCACAATTAAACATTATCATGGATCAGTAGCCCACGCACCTTCTCTGCGCATCTTCATACTCAAGCAGCTGGCGTTTGTATTCATTGTACTCCATGAAGTACTGCTGTTCTTCCTCCTGCAGCTGTTGCTCCTTATCCTCCTCCTTAGCCATCTGTTCATGCAGCTGTGTGCGCTCTGATTCTATGCTCTCCAGTTGAGCTACCAGTTGAATCTCACTCGCATCCAATTCAGCCAACTCTTTATCCAATGCAAGCTCTTCATGTTCATCGCTGGTTTCCGAATTCAGCTTCTCGAGGAAATCTCTGAAGATTTAGCAAATTCGAAGTATATGAACCTGATAGCTGATGCTAAACCTGTAATCTTTGCCTTCCTCCTCTGTGATTTTCAATTGTTGATCAAGTTGGTCGAGCAGCGTGTCTGTGCAGTCCTTAATATTCACAGATTAACGCAAAATTAAACAATAGATGAGATCCTCACTTCACATAACGGGTGATCCACTTCTGCCTGTCCAGACAATATATCAAACAGCTCACCGGTCACCTTTAATCGGACACTCAGGGTTTCTGATTGGACAGGGATGGACTCCCCTATCAAAGTAAAATCATTGGCACTTTCAGAAGCCGAGCACCTATAAGATGGGAATTATAGTGATGAGTAATTCTTCAATATTGCAATTGATCCTACTGGGCTGGTGGAATGTACTTGATGGCTACAGCACTGTCTGTGTCTTCAACTTTCTGCAATCAGAAGAAGTGGAATTTAAGCTCAAAGTAATAATGATGAGAGAATAACGTCAAACCTGCTCAGTGGGAGCGCTGATCTCAACGGATCCATCATGGCTGGCAGTTGATAGAAGTGGAGCTGGAAGGAGAGAAAGGTTATCAATGCAGCTACATCTTCAACACATACATGCTATTGTGTCTACATCAGAAGCTTACACTAACAAAAATAAATATATCAACCATTCAACCTATAGTACAAAGCTATACAATATCTGAGTTGCCAATAGTATTTTAACATTTTGTATTTTAGTACTTTGAACAAAGTGTTTAACATACAACAGTGTATAACCAGTGGTTAAGAACCGTTTGATCGTGGATGACGCCAACCAAGTGAAATCAGTAAAACAAAACTGAATTGTGAATGAAAAGAACAGCATATTTATTTAATATTTTTATTTAATAATTGAAATGAGAAGACCCAATTTGGTAAACAATGGGCCTACGCTTGAGATTTAAGGAATAGAGTAGGACGCGCTTAGATGTTGACCTACTCATTTGAACCTGGGAATGGGTAGGACACACGTTCTAAGCGTGCCCTACTGAAACCTACTCATTCAAAGCTGGGAAAATGAGTGGGATATGTTCTATGCATGTATTACTGTCCAGATGAAACAATTTAAAACAATTTATGCAGTAATTATGCACCAACATCTGTATTACAGTATGTAATATCCACACAGGAGATTGTGATGGCATAGCATTAATGGGTTTTCAGACTATAATGTGTTTAAAGATACAGAAGAAATAAAACCAGGCTCACTTTTGTTTGAAGATTGTTAATTTGCTGATAAATTCATAACATTTTAAGAGTATTTATTAATTTTGGTGCACCGAAAGTGAAATCTGCAAAGTGGGCAAATGGATGAGATCACAGGCAGCAGTTGGCGTGTGAGGTTTTGAGGTAGGAGGTGTGGTCAGCATTTTGCTTCGTCTCTTCGTGATCTGCTTCATTGTGTACGGGATGTGATACATTTCTTCATATTACAATATTACAGTCAATTGAATTAATTTCTCATAAAAGAACACGATGCTTCTAAGCGTTGTGAGTCTATCTGTTTCTAGATTTTCTCAAAAAAGCAAAGTTGACGGCGCCCGAGATGGTCACATTTCATGAACGATGTCTCATCTTATACTGGTGTATTACAAATGTACGAAGCGTGGAAGCTCATCTTCATACTTATATGCATACAGTGGAACTTGTGGTATTTGTACAGCTGAAAATTCAAGAAAAATTATCTGCATATCAGAGTTGCACATAATCTCCTGTCACCAGATAATCCCCATGGTTACCCTTCAGGGCTCAATTGAGCTATGCACTCTTTATATAATTATTTTGTAATTCTGATTTTATTAATTAGGCAACAGGGAGGGTTTGTGTGAAATTTCATGCTTGAAAATGCATCCATATCCATATTAAAAAATAGACTCTTGCGAGATGAGCTGTTCTATTCTGTGAAGGCACACCCTCGTCCTTCGTTTCCCACTGCCGAATCGACTGAGCCTGATGCCAAGCCCAGCGCTCGGCATCGGGCCCGGCCCTACGACGAGCGCTTGCCATAAGTTATATAACTTTATTTATATGATAGTCATCTGAATTCGAAATTACAAAGACCATAAGTGAATGTTATGGAGTAGATTTGGATTGTGAGTGGACATATTCACCTGTTAAGTCGACGTAAGTGTGTTGATCAAGGTTAGCAAAAGAGTGGTCCAATTTGAGGGGCTGTGCGCACTTCTGACAAACGAAGCAGACTTGGGTACTTCCTGCTTTACTAACGTCAGGGCGATGGGACGCCATTTAGCACATAAAACTTATTTACAATTTTTATCAGATTAACGTGGGGGCTAAACAAAAACAGTTCGTGGTGATTACAGTATGAATCACCGAGAAATAGACAAAATAATAAATTTCTCGATATTTGGAATATCAGCTGAGATGTTTGATTGCGAACGAAACACCTATTGCTTCCCGATTATCAATATGTCAATTTATAAAACCGGTACTGAATAACAGCTATTTTTCCGCGTTTTTTTGTTTTTTGTTTTTTTTTTTTCGCCGTTCGAACACGGAAAATAGATATCGTAAAATGAAATCATGAATGATATATTTCGATACAATTTGACGTCAGCCTAGCCCATTCGTCAGCGGCGATCTCGGATCTCCGCTGATGATACAGTAAAACCCCGCTAACTCGAAAACGGATAACTCGAAGCAAAGACTCTCTATTAAGATGGACGCGCCGCTCAGCTTGCAAGCGGCTGAGCTTTAACTGCGAGCAGCCGACGGCTATCGAGCGCTCGACACTTCCGGTTTCGTCAGTTGATCGTCAACAATAGCTCAAGTTCGTCTCTTCGTCTGTGTCTACGCCTCGTTTCTCTGAAAATTTCACACTTCAACTTCGACTATGTCTTCTACCAATCATGCGGGAGAATTGCGGGGTGCAAGGCTGTAGCCTCAATCGCCGAAGAGCCACTAAGGTTATCTCCTTTCACGATATTTTGCGGATCAAAGATTAGCAGTGGAGGAGTTCCTGACCCTTGTTCCATATCTTGGGAGATAATTCTCACAGGAAAAGCTTAGGATGAAATCACGCAAGCACCTTTACATATGTTCTCGACATTTTGAGGAAAACCCAACCCAATCTTGTACCAGTTCGGGTGAGTTACTTAAATTTCGGTACAAATATTCATGTTATTTCATATGCATGAGCTTAGTTAAGTATTGCTTTGTGCCTAGATATATATAATTATAAACAATTATCTACATTTGCAGTTACCAAGAAAACAAGTTCCGGATCCAACGATGCTTGGCTTTGCAGATGCCCGCAAAGGGCAACACAAGAGGAGCCAAAAGGACAACGGATCCAGTTGTCCTCTCTTCAAGCCCCTTCAAGAGAAGGACTACTGAAAACTGATTGATAAATTTTTATTACATCGTTTTTTCCCCACACAATAAAAAAGAATGAAAGAAAGACAGAATTATTATTTTTTGGTTTCTGCTTTATTTATAAAATCCCATCATATAAATAATGTGAAAAAATAATAATGATAAATGATGAAAAAATATTGTTATAAATCTATAATGTTCTCCTGTCTGCGAGCTTGACTAGCAAAGCATTTTCTTTGCCGGTACAATTATTTATATTTTTTTGTTCATTTCTCCAAGAACAATAAGCATTCATGGTGGCACATAATTTCATGAAAAAGTCTCATATATTGTTCATGTCTCTGTCATCCAGGTCAGAGATGGATGACTCCTCAGGCAAGCCTGTTGCCATAACTTCTGTGCTAAGGAGGCCTGCTGACTTCAGGCCTGTTTTAAACTTCTGATATGCAATTCGCATAAGGGGCTCCAGCGCCTTAACAGGGATCAACAGCCCTCCCCTTGACTTGACCGCAATGCGTGATGGTCTCGGGCCTTTCTTTTTTTTGGTGGCTGATGAGGCCTTTGATGACATCCAGGCCATTACTTCGATTAGAGCGAGCATACCGCTTTTTCAACTTGTGGAGAACGGCTCCAGTTATGTACATAATGATCTCACTCTGATGGTCAGTCACAGTCTCAGTGTTGGCGTCTTTGGATGGGGGAGCAAAGTTTGCTGGTGTAGTGACGATGTCCTCACAGAACTGAAGTGTTACTTGGAGGACAGCCACAGAATTAATGTTGTGATTAATAAATTAACTCCCTGCACATGTCTTGAATTTTCTGAGATGTAAGGAAGCAGCGCACTTGTGCTCATGGGCAGGCTGAGGCTCTTGAAATGCTTTCCAGCTCCTCAATCAGGCTTTTGAAGTGATCCAAATGCTCTGTAAAAGAAAGCAAATACCTGTTTAGCATGTTTTCAATTAAATTTACAATCATTCTAATTTAATTACAAGTAATGTATCCATCACAAGTAGGTATATAATTACTTAACTCACCCAAACATTTAGCGAAATCTTGGCCCAGTGGTAAAGAAATGTTGCTGTGCTGCGTTTTCATCGTCTCCAAAATTTCTCGAAATCAACCTCTTCCCAGACAAAGATCGTCATCAAAGGATATTTCACACCTTGTTAGGGCGAATGCATCGTCATCTGGCTTTCAATAAAGTCAATTACACTATTCAGGTCCATTTTCAGTGGTTTAGAGTCGAATAATAGAGAACAGCTGGCTTTTAAATTTATCTTTTCAGTGCAGTCAACGAGCGGAAAATAACAATAGCAGAAGACCGGAAGTTATTAACACTCGACCAGCCACTTAGCGTGCGTTGCGTAACTGTTTATGCTGGCGCCTATGAGAGCGGCGCGTCCATCTTAATAGAGAGTCTTTGACTCGAAGACTCCTTTTCGTCGAAGTGTTTTCAAAGTCCCGACGACTCCCCTATACTTTAGCATTACAGATTGCTCAGATTCCTCGAACCCCGCTTCGTCGAAAAACCCTGTTCCTCGAACATATTTTTCGGTCCCTTGAGCAAAAGCGAATCGTATTCGTCGAAGTTTTTTTTTAAATCAAAGAACCCTTTCACTAATTGCAATTAACGCAACTCTGTTTACTGTTTTGGACAATCGTTTACAGAGTTCAGCTCGCTTGTCACCTCTCACATTGTTCAGAAGTCAGCGTCTCCGTCTCAGTCTTTTCATTGCGTAATCGACAGCATCACCATGTTCAAAGGTTCAATTAGCAGCAAGTGTTCTCTTGTTCACGATGCTTGGTTAACAATAGAAGAGAGAGAGCATGTAGTGGATTTTCGATCGGAGTAAAACACATGAAGGCGTCTTTGATGAAGACGATTACAGAAAGCGGTATATAGCCTCAGATGTTGACAGGCGGGAAACATCAATAATAAACAAACTCTGCCCATCAGTATAAAACCCGATCATTCGTCACAACAAATTAATCATTCTGTCGACGAATCTCTGTGAGACATCTCTGCAATAATAGCGACTAAACGAAAGATCACGTGTGTAACACTGGAGACCAAGTTCCTGGTGATCAGCGAAGCTGAAGCTGGAGGGAAGAAAAAGGCCATCGCCGATAAGTTTGGATTCCCACCAAGCACCCTGTCAACTTGGATAAAAAATTCTGAGAAGATTCAAGCGCATTACAGAGAGAGTGGAGGTGACAGGAAGCGAGCGAGGTTGAGTGAATACCCGAACGTGGAAGAGGCGTTGATGCTGTGGTTCAAGGCGGCAAGAACAAAGAATATCCCCCCTCTCTGGGCCGATTTTGTATATTTTGTAGTAAACAACGCAAACAAATCGTTTTAATTTTTGTCTTTTTTTCATGTGTTGGTAGCTTTAAAGTGTTCAAGGGTAGGTCATTACGCTATCATAACGTAATTTGAGATCAATACGCTATCATAACGTCACCTCATAGATCATAACGTTACCAAAATGTTGAGAATTCGAAAACCTCAATTCGTCGAAAACCCTCTTCGTCGAAGTGTTTTCGCTGGTCCCTTCAAATTCGAGTTAGCCAAATTGGCACACGCATGCGCATCCTCACCAAACAAGACATGAAAATATGCTCTCCATCCCACCACACAGACATCACTTTTTCAAATCATATCTTAGATACACACTAGTGCACACAGTTAATAATTTACCTCCGCACATAAAATCACTCTGCCATGCGCACTCTACCGATACATTCACTAAAAGCCATGGTTGCAGATGTGTTCCCTACCAGGAGACGGAAAAAACTGATACAAGCTACGCCTTTAATAAAGATCTTCAGGAAGTCATGAAGCTCCTCTACAGTGGATGGCTTCAATATGCATCACAGGTTCCACAGCACATCAAAGGATTCCATGAATACCATGATAGACTGACAGTGGTCAAGGGTCTTTTGGTCCTTGATAACCGCGTCTATGTTTCCAAAAGTTGAGGGCCTTCATCTTACAACGGCTCCATGATGCACACCCAAGAATTGAAAAAAGCAGAGCCCGGGCAAAATCATCCTTGTTCTGAAGGGGGATTAATGCTGACATACAAGCAAACGAACACTGTTGCAAGCACAGAACAAATCCCAACCATGAGCCGTTGATAACTACTCCAATGCCCGACCGCCCGTGGCAACATATTGCTGCAGACTTCTGTGAAAGCGCATGAAAGAATTACCTTGTCGTCCTTGACTACTATTTGCGCTTCATTGAACTTACCCATATGAGCTGTGCCTCAGCTGCTGCAACTGCGAAAGTGCTCATGAACTTATATGCTCGATATGGGATTCCGGAGGTTATTGTCACCAACAATGGGCCACAATTTTTTTCTGAAGAATTCAAGATTTTCAACGAGAGGTATGTCACCTCAAGCCCTCTCTATCTGTAGTCCAACGGGGACGCAGAAAGTGGAGTAAAGGTGGCCAAATCTATTTTGTGCCAAGATGACGTCGCCCTAGCGCTCCTGACCTACCGCAGTACACCACTGACATTTCTTGGATTCAGTCCTGCTCAACTCCTCATGGGGAGGCAGATTCGCAATACACTGCCAACCCTTCCAGAAAATCTCAAACATTCATGGCCAACTGATGACATTGTCTGTCGCTGTGATGAGGAGAGGAAGGTTAAGTCCAGTGACTATTACGACAAAAGGCATGGTGTTGTGCCTTTACCTGAGCTCAAAAGTGGCCAGCGCGTCTTTGTGCCTGATCGCAAAGAATCGGGTGTTGTCATTGGTGCTAATGAAACACCTAGATTTGTTATGGTTCAGGTTGGCAAGGGAGTCATTAGGAGAAATCGCTATGATCTCCGCATTCTCCCTACTGCGCTCAACATCACAGTCTCTGCGGAAGATTCTTCAGAATCTCCTGTGCCTGCAACGTCTTTGCAATCATCAGTGCCTTGTGCTGTGTTCTCTCACACATCAGAGGGTGTGCCTGACAATGTGTCTCCACGCACTTCGAGGCATGTGCCTACTCGCTTCGCACCGGTCGCATGTCTACTTCGACTGCTTTATCTGGAGTACACACCAAATGTGGTCGCCTTGTTAGACCACCTTCCAATTTATAGACACTTGGTCTCAGTTTCCTGTGAGGGACCAGTGACTTCCATACATTCTGACTAGTGACTTTGGTTTTGTCTGAACACTAGTATGTGCCTAATTCGTTTTATCTCAGGAGGAAGATGCTCCATAACGTTCCTTGTGTTTCATGACGTCCTGATTCATAACGTGATTATATGTATGCCAAGTTGAATCTGATTAAACAATTCCAAGTTCCCTTTTTGTCGTTCTTCTTTGTTGCGTCTCACTACAGAATATATATATATATATATATATATATATTATCTATATATATATCTCTTTTTTTTATATATAGATATATATCTTTTTTTTTTGGGGGGGGAGGGGGGAAACTGATTTCAGTCAGCCCTAATCTGTTCAATATTTCCTTACTATTTCCAAATCCCAAAGATGTGTGATATGCAAAATAAATATCATCCAATATACTTTGGATTTCATAATGACATTACAAATTTTGCATGATGTGCTTATAAACAGATTATGTAATGAAAATGCTACCTTCTCGACTTCTTTCGAGCTATTTGTATTTCCCTAACCCTATAATCTCCTTTTTTAGTGGTCATACTTCACTTATTATTATTATTTTTGAGACGTTGAGGAAACTTAATTTTTGTGTGTCTGGCGTTATAATAAACACATATGTATTCAAGTGTTTAAAAAAGTTGTAAATTCTTGTTTGTTGTTTTAGTTAGTTATTGAGTACCGGGTATTTTTTACCATAGTGTCATTTCCTGAACCAAGTGATGGTCAACTGATCCAGGGTCTCTATCTAAATCAAATTATACCATTAAATTAAACTTCTATTATGATCACCCAGATGGACCAATAAGGGATACACTGGGCCGCGAAATCTGTTCATAGACAGAAATTGGATTAGTTCATAACGAAATCCATCTACGTTCTCAACAAGGAAGCAATATTGAACTGAACACACAGGCTTGCTTGGAAACGAAACAGGCTGGAATCATGAATTTCTCAAATTTCTCAAAAAAATAATTTCATTGAATTGGTTGATCTGTGAAGTGCTTTGTGAAATTAGTGAGTAAATGTTTTGTATATGATTTTTAATCTGATTATGATAATCATCTATTCAGGTTCAAACTCACACTATATTGTAATAACACTAACTTCTAAGTTACTAACCACTGCTAACACCAACTTGAACTTCACCAACACACTACACAGTTGAACACTACAACCACAACACTCAAGACTGACTAGTAACATTGCAAGTGTTACATTTACAGTCACAGTCATAGTCACATAGTGAGTAGTGACTGAGTGAGCTTGTGAGTAATGCTTATTCTCATATAACTCCATATAGCCATAATCTGTGGGGATGATATAGCAATAGGAGTATTGGAACGAGATAAATTTTCACTCATAAATACTCTTTATTCATAATGGTAATAGACGGTAACACAGGGAGTCTTACCAGTGGGCTCGGGATACATGAAGTGCCTATGCAGCCTTCTAGACAGTAGGCATATATGATATTACATATATAGACAGTAACTGAGTAAACATTCCCTGCATTAATTGACTTTGGTCCATATCTGCTCGCTCACTGGTAAGACTCCCTGTGGACGGTAATGCTGCCACTAGCTTGCCTTCAGCCTTGTCGTGTGAATCATGATCAGCACGCTAGACACCCTGTCAATACCTCCTCGTTTGGAACGTATTTATGTTTTGGAAATAAATCTATTCCCCTCTTGTGATGACGTCATTGCTCGTACTCGTAACAACCACCAACGATTAACACACTCGTTGACCTGGTTGGGAAGCCACGAAGGGCTATATTTTAGGTCAAGCCACAAGCCTATGTACAGTTGTCTATTGAGCTAATGTGATTACATGATACATCATGATGCTCATGCATGGACTGCCAAGACGCATGTACTACAGTTGAGACTATACAGTGTGACAACTAATCTCTTTCCAATATTATGTATTTTTAATTAGACTCATGATGGCTACAGAATGGATATATGACATTTATATTTATAATATGTGAGGACATGTCAGTTTATGCAACCTTAATTATCATTAATTAACACATGGTGAGTAAACTCTCACACATGTGAGGAATCTACATACTTGCAGCATTTTCCATCACACTATTTGTGTTAGCTATGTAGCCTATTAAAATATGTCTATATCTACCATCTCTTAGAGTCAGATTCTAGAGGATGTATTAAGGTTAATGTCGGCCTGTAAAGTTGCTGAGTCCTCAACTAATGAATAATGATCCACTTGTGTCTGCATGCATGAACTTGTGTGTTCCACTGCAGAACTATTTTGAGATCACTTCAACAATATTTCTACTCTGGAAAAAAAATTACATATCATCTGTGACACACATCACGTAATGTAAACATCTAGTGGCATCAGTCCTTAGCGCCAGTCTTGATTTTTTTGCTTTACAGTGAAGACCCGTACATCTTGGCATTGTGTAATTATAGTTGATAACAGATTTTTGGCTGATGATTGACAAACCATTGACTTATTTTGCGATAAGTATGATTATTTTGTGATCTATTCATGTGAAAATCAGAAAGGCTGTGATCAGGGCTGCGATGGCGGAGTGGTAGCACGCTTGCTTAGTGTGCGAAGGTCGTGGGTTTGATAGTTTTAGGCTTACATGTACTTTGATATGTGAGTGACTCATTGCGGCTGATTTCTGTGTTTGTGACTCTTGGTGTTGAAGTATGGACTTCCATTTAAAGAATCCTTTGTTGATTCCCAATTTCTCATTCATGGTTATGCATTCAAGTGCTTACTTACCATAATTTACGCTTGCGATTGCACACAGGCGAGAGTAATCAGAGTGACAAAGTGACAAAGTGAGTTTGACTTATTAATTTAATGTTTTGAGTATAATTATTCTGATATTCCGGTTTGTTGCACTATTTTCATTGGAAGCTGAAGCTGAATTTGTAGAAGTTGAAGCTTGCCTCATCACTACTTGTACTACTCTAGCGACAAGTTGATTTGTTCATCTATTAAAATGAATTGGGAATGGCATTCCAAATTCCTAAAATAAACAATTCTTGTGATATATTCTCTTTATTCTGTTCTGATCAACAGATATTGATTGGTTATGGACATAGATGATAGATCAGCTGTTTCTCATAGACATAAATGTATTGATTTTAAATTTCTAATCTATTCTCAAATTCTTCATTCGCAGCACTGCAGCATGGATGTTAGGTACAGAGCTCCCTCTGCTGACCAAGCGCTATGGGAATACACAGAGTCACACTGTTCCAGCCAAAGCAGCTCAGCAGAGCCCAAGATCACCATCAAAAAGAAGATATTTGTCCGCCCCAAGTAAATATTGCACAATTTCAATTGTATTTGTCGTAGCTCGTATAGCATTTTTAAGCTTATCTCTCATAAAGCAAAACTTCAAGTGGGTCGTCTGGGATCACAGCTTGAATATGAGGATCATGAGGTTGATCCTCCTGTCAGTAGCTTCATAAATGCCAGAAATATATTCAATCCTATACTGCTGAATTAATATGTATTCAAAGCCATCTCGTTTCAGAAGTCGTAGTAGGTATGCACATGTGGTATGCTATAGTTTTTATTGTTATACTTTGGACTATTTAGCAATTTTTATGGCTGCTTGCAAATTAAGAACACTTATAATGGGATCTTTAAAAGACTTTGATAATTGAACACTGAATTGTGTTGGTGCGTTATTGAAAACATGATTTTGGTTTATACTTATTGCTGGAATTACTAATCATGGTACATGTACTTGAATTTATTTTAAGCTCTTTCATATTTTCAGATCAGTCCCATCGTCATTGCGCAAGGCTCTACTGTGTCCTGACTCTGTTTACAACAATCCAAATCGACCAAAAACCGCCACAGGAAATCATCATCATTCAGAGTAAGTTCTCTCGATGTTCATCGCATTGTAGACATTGCGAATAATTGCAGATGTGAGCGTTTCAACGAACTTGAATATGAACCAACACGAAAACAGGCATTTGAACCCCACTTACCCACGCGCAAAGGAAGACCTCCTCCATGGCAGAAACAGCTGGATGGTCCTCCAGCAAATTGTGTCATCGCTCCTGGATACATATTAGCGCGCGGCAAGAGCCGAGTTTCCATGGTGATTGATCCTAATCAATTCTTCAAGGGCGCGCCTCAAGATAAATTGTGAGTGTTTATTCATTCTGAAATTTAACTTTTTTTCATGTCCTCAATTTTGTTCTGTTTTTAATTTCAGGCAGAAAGAAAACCAAGATCAGTGAGTTTGTGCTTACTTTTGATTGTTGATGTGATCATTTTTACTTTATTCAGTGCGTCTGTGAATGAATCTTGGTATGTATATGGTACCAGATAGTGCTACTAACTATTGATGGGCGAATAGCGAATTGTTTTGAATAGTACGGTAGCTAAAGCCTGAAGCTTTACATGCTAGATATTTGTAGAAGGTAAAGAATTTGCATTATTTCAAGCATCAATCCACTCACTCGTAAGTAGGCAATGTATAATCCACAAGTACTTACTTCAAGGTGCAAGTGTATGCATGACTTTCTCTTGATGATTTATTGCTTGCGCATAGAAATGCATGTGGCAAACTGAATATACATGTAACTATGAATAGAAAACTTGGCATGATAGTCATGATTTGTGAAGGTTCGAAGTTTCGCCCATCATTAGTATAAACCCTGATATTATTATGCTTTCTATATTAGTTAGTATTTGCTAAATGCCGGTATATAATTCTTCCTCATTTATGCCTAATACATGCTGGCTGTGTATCAATGTTGCTTAATCCAAATGCTATTGTTTTTATGATGTATGTTAATTTAAGGCTTCTAACTACCAATAGTGTTATTTGTATTAATTATTATATAGCTTAACACACAGTAGAATTAAGTGCCTGAGAAGTTAATAGGTGTTGACATTCTCGTATCCAGCTAGCGAGACAGGAATTCTCATCTTTGTCTTATGCGCATGCCTCATTTACTGCTTTCTATCTGGCTTATAATATTTATTTTGATAAACAAATCACAGCTTACTTTATTATTTATTTCATGTGCAAATACCTAGATTGAATTCCGATTTGATTGTATGCCATTTAATTACTCAATAAATTGTGACACTAACTCTTGGTAAAAGTAATTTTCAGTTCAATTATTCTGTCTCTTTGATTGACAAATATTTTTCAGTGATTTGATCGCAGAACTCAGTCAGCAGATCGATGACCTCACTCTCCATCTGGAGGAAGAAAAACTCAATCACAAAGAGACCAAGCGCAAGGTGACCCAAATTATGTTTTATTCACATAATTAACACGTTCACCGCCAAACACGGAGATTTCCGTGTTTTACACTTTTTGCTATATACGGGTGCTATAACCGCTCGCGCGTCATCTCTGAAAATATCAAAGAGTTTGACCGTGTGTATCTATGATTATATGATGAAAATTGATGATTTTACGGATGTATGTTCCTAAACCAATCATTAATCCTTGTACTTCTGAAGTTTACATAGCAGTTACCGATTGATTTGCGATAGACCGCTGCCGAAGGCATGCAGCGAAGCGATCACGACTCAAGGTGAAGCAGTGAAGCGAATAGTTTTCACAGCAATTGGGCAAAGCGGGTGCTCGGCTTGAATACTGGTGTACTTGTAAATGTATACGCAATGTGTTATTGAAAAAAAAAGATATATGTACGGTGTATATTCCTCGTATACATGTAGGGCCTAAATAGAAAAAAGGCAGATACACATTTCATTACAAGCATTGTTTCCGCAACTCATGGATTTTTAGCACATATATGTAATTATTTATACATGTACATGCATGTCTACCAATGAAGGACCACACATGTTTATTGAAGTTCCAACTACGCTCTACATAGTAGTGAGTGAGTCGCTAAAATGTAACGGAGTTTACATCATTGAAGCGTGTAAGATTCATCCGATATAAAAACGCGGAATGCAGCAGATTTGAGATCAAAATAATTGTTTCTCACGGGTGTTTCTTGAAAGCCAGCTAATTAGTGAGAAAGGGTAACCGGCGCCTAGCTGTTTCTATTGGTTGGCATCAATATAACTGTAAACATAACCGTTTCCCGAATATGCATTGCTTTGAAGTTTTCTTTGAAGCTTTCAAGCTATGCCGCCCACGCTGGCTTGGCTGCCTTCTTTGCCTCCAACAGCGACGAGTATCTGGCGAGATGCGTGATGACACTGATCAATAAATTATCAAGTTATTCCAACTGACTTTTCCTAATTCGGCATACTTTTATGCTACACATCAAAGCAGTGTTTTCAAGGCATCTCAAACAACAGCGCACGTTTGTGACGCAAAAAGAATTTGAGAAAGCGAGCTAATTAGCGACTGAAAGCCAAGTTAGCACGGACTCGAACTCTTGACTTTATAACTGTTATTCTCATACTTTGATCTGCTAGTTACCAGGGTCCTTATCGTGCGGTAATAGTTATGCCTACACAACGTAACCTTTATAATCACAATGCGTGTTATGCTGGTCATACTGGTAGCTGAGAGAAAACTGCGATTTTCTCAGCTTTTTGCTTGCGAAGGTGTGGTTTTCACTAAAGTATGTGTTGTTCAGAGCTGTATTTCAGTACATTTAGTTGTATGTATGATGTTGAATTTTATATTGTTGGATTTACAAGAGAACGATCTATCCTAATATGTGAAATATAAATATTTAGCTATGTATGCGTTTATATAGAAATTACAGAGCAGTGAAGTCGAGGCTTTTTGCGTAAAATACGTGGCGGTGACTGGGTATTGGCTCGAAAATGCTTTGGCGGTGAATGTGTTAAACAAAATTTGATTATGGTATTGGTTCTGACAGTTGTGTTTTACATGCATGAGTATTTTATGCCTTTACAATATGAGAATACAATGTAAATTATGCAGATTGTGTGTTTTGCATTGTGGCAAATAGATCTGATGTACGTGGCTAATGCCAATTTGTATTTGATCAACAGGCAGCAGATATTCTCAGAGACAAACTAGAGGATGCCAACAACAGACACAGTGAGAACGTTAGGTCAGTTTTACATATTTCATTCTTAAGTGCTTTTAATGACTTCTTTGCTGTAATGTAATTGCTATTTGTGTGTAGTTATTATTATGCATTATCGTCGTTGCTTCCAAGTAAATGTTCTGAAGCTCGTCCTGTAGTGTTGAAATCCAACGAACAAGTGAGGATTCTGCGCGCATGGCTGACAACTCATCCGTGGCTTGGGACCACGCATGAGTACTTTCAGGGCATCTCCTACGTGCTTCAAACGTGGGCGCGCCTCGATTGCATAAACTTCCTGATGTCTTGACTGTGTCGCATAAGGGGCCACTATCATAATCATAATTCTTTGGGTGAAATTCGATCTCCCATCAAAAAGATAAAAATAACACAGCACATAGGACAAATCGGAAAAATAAGAGATAATAGGGAAGAAAGAACAACAGAATTCTTCATGATGGGGTGATTTTAAACCAGATATTCAGCCTTGCCTGAGCCTGTGTTCCTATGAGTCATCCATTTGATCTCTTATTCACAGACAGCTGAAAGAACAACATGCAGAAGAAATGGAGAACACACGTAAAGCTCACAGAGAAGAAATAGAAGTGCACAAAAGAGATTCAGAGGCCACCCTGAGTGAGCATTGAATAAACATGAAAGAATAGATAATGAATAATTCATGAGCAGAGAAGGTGCAGGGGGAGCTGGACTTCCTTCAAGGCGCATTTGAATCGTACAAAAGTCACGTCGCTCAAGAGATGCAAGAGAAATGGAAGCTGCGAGAAGAAGAAATCAGCATACAGCACAGGAAAACGCAAGACGCCCATCTCAAGCAAATGCGTGAGTATTTTTTGTTGGGAAGTCTACCAGTTTTTTTAGTCTGCACCTTTAAGTATTGGTTCTACATAGCCAGTTTGACTCCCTATGATGAATATTTTTGTTGCTTCTACAGGAAGTAAATTCACAGCCGAGCGGAATCAAGAGCGGAGTGATGAGTCAAAGCAGCATCGTCAACATTTAAGTGATCTCAAGAAAGACCACACCAAAGATCTTGAGGTAAGAACGTTTGTATGCTTGCACTCAGTTAATAACGCTTTGTTTTCACAGAAATTGGAAAGAAGGTACAAAGATACGGCTGATTTGCAAAAGAATTTTAGCAAGATGCAGAGTGAACTAGAAACGACAAAAGATGCTCTGAGTTCTTTGCAAGTGGATTATGACTCAACGTGTCTGCAGCTGGCCAGCACCACCCGCCAACTCACTGATACCGTGAGTGTTTTCATACATTTCACGTTTTAGTTTTTATCATTATTACCGTAATATTCTTGATGAACAGAAAATTAAGTTGGTGAGCTTGGAAGAGCAGTTCCAAGACCGGGTGGCAGCGGTCGACAACAGCTACCTACAGAAGATACACGGGCTCATGAGTCAGAACACTGAGCTCCGTCGACTGTACATGAAGAAATGTGGAGAGCTATATGACGAAAAGAGCATCACTGATGTCAATCGCGATCAGAAGTTGGAAAGTGCAAAAGACGCTATGAAGGTCAGGATATGTGTGTGGTTGTAGATGGTTTTATTTTGTATTGCAGTGTGTGGATTTTGTTTATTTGTTTTCGTTTTGAGTGCAGTTTTCGTGTGTGGGTGATGACGCCGCCGATCATGAACTCCTCTTTTGGATGGAGATATTCCGCAGAATACAGAATGACCTTGAGGTTTGAGGGTCGTTGTGAAAATGTTTTGTCTCTTGCACGGATGTGGTTCTTGCACTGAGCTGAGATCGTTCTTTGCCTATCTGCACCCACGATCGCTTTTTTGTTCAGTTTCACTTTGTAATTGTGCACTTGTACCTCCTCTACTCCAAGTATTCCATAATCCATGAATCCTGAAGCAACACTCCCGCTCTTTCTTTATGCAGCTAATACAGCTCTCATATTTGATATCACAACATTTTTTCTCTGTTTTCCAGGTGGTCATCAACACCAGAAAGAACGCGGACATAAGCATTGCCGCAGTGGACACTGATATTGACCAGTGTCCACGCAATGCTAAGGATCGACCGGCCAGTGCCCCTGGTACAAGACACGAAGTAACGGCTGCTCAGCTGAGTGCTGGTGAGACAGCAGAGCCTGCACAGACCTCCCCCTCCCCTCGCCAGTTGAATCGGCCGTACAGCTGCAAACCTTGCATCATCAGACAAGTTCTGGCTGACGACTCTGACGACCAAGCTTTGTTTGTTCGCGGACATTCTCGCTCATCCCTGCAGCAGATGTTCAAAGGATCATCGTGAAACTTAGGTTACGAGTTGTAATTCTGTTGTGCCTTCCTTGGATGATATTGTTTATTGCAATTGTTGACTGTGATATGTTGATAAGATCTGTGATGGAAAGAATTCATCTTCCAACTGCATTAATTAGTACCTTGATATATTGATGTTAAGTTTGCTCAATTTGTCTCATTTTAAATATTTTTTTTTTCTTCTCCATATTTTCTTTGGTTCAATTTTCAATACACATTATGTAGACTGGACTTTTTCATGTTTCAATCTGATTCATCACAAAGCACTATTTGCTTAGGCTGAGCAACACTTGGGTTAAATGCATATGGATGTGAACCATGTCCCATTTCTCAGATATAGAGAGGACCATAAATCATGCCTCTTACATTGAGGAAATCTGTATTGTTAGATCGCATGAAATGCGCAAATTCGCAATATACCGATGTCTATTTCAGAAATAATCTTCCTTCACACGCTCGTGCGACGTGCCCACCCAAGCTTCTCGTTCCCTGCACAATTATAATATATATCATTTATTGTGTGAAATTCTGTTCACAATTGAATATATCACATGTGCACCAGCTTTAGAATACGAGTGGAAAGGACAAAAAGAATTGAGAAAATGAGTTTGTGGGCACACATGAGAGGAAACAGAAATCATAACTATATAAAAAAGAAAAAAAAAGAGTTATGTCTTCAGGGAAACTTCAAAAACCTTATGTTTTGAAAACAGTCAAAAAAATTATCATTATTATAATCATATAGCATTTGCAATACATAACGTCTCATCATCAACTCCATTTGAATATCGATCTTTCATACATTTTTGCATTATTAATTTGCGGTTAAACGACACATTTTAGGGGAGCATAGACAAACGGCTTATAACTCATAGCCACGTGACTATAACTGGTTTCTGCTAAAAGTGACCCATATCGAACAATGTCATTTTCACTCGATTGGCTGAAAAGAAAAAAAAAGACTGATAAAATGGACATGAAGCTGTGTGAAAAGATCAACATAATCCAAAATTAGGGGCACATATTTAGACCTCGTAAGTGGCGAGAGGTGAAGCAACCTAAGACAACACGTTTTCTATGCAACATTGACGCAATCAGTAGATGATGAACTCAGGTTCCATATTGGACAGCCGTAGAAATGACAACAAAAAGATTTAAACAATTCACATCATATAATAATAATAATAATAATAATAATAATAATAATAATAATAATAATAATAATAATAATAATAATAATAATAATAATAATAATAATAATAATAATAATAATAATAATAATAATAATAATAATAATAATAATAATATATAATAATAATGATAATAATAATAATAAAACACTATATTTCCAACAACAATCAAACAATTATGTGTTAAAACAAATAAAATTATATTTATCGTATAAATATATGTATTACTAATATTAATACTAATATCGATATTATTATCATTATTGTTATTATGAGGATTTTTTTCTTCTAGCTGACGGGGGTGGCCATCGCCACTACGTCCTTAGCGAGAATTCAGAATACGCCACTGCACACGAGGCAAAGAATCTGGGAACGGCTCTTTAAGCCGAATGCTCACAAGTTCGAATTTCTAATTTAAGGGTTATAGGGACTTCTTGTATTTATAGCGTACTTAGCGTTAAGCTTACGTTATGAGATAGGTAGGCCTATAGGGTAGGCTCCGCTCACAAATCCGAAGTCAGGCTTATACAAGTCCCAATTCAGACCGAAGGGTTTTATTTATATGGTTAGATTGGATTATGGTTAGGGACTATACTTTCACGCTGTATGTATATGTTTTTCGGACTTGTGAGTATTCGGATTGTGAACATTCGGCCTATCGACCACATTCCCTAATTCCATGAATTCCATGAATTCTGGAGACGGAATCGACAGCTATTTTGAATGCAATGGAATTTTGTTCATTTAAATGTAAATGATTTGTGTCAAATAACAAGTCAAATAAGGAACGTAACAAACATACAAGCCAAAGATAATCCATTAGAGTGGATACGCGTCTTCCATTGTCCCAATTGTAATCAACTTTGATTTTGGTCACGTGACTTCAAACCTGGGAATATATATTTATATTATTAATTCCACAGAAAGCAGATATTAAAATGTGGTGAATATGTACTCAGAAATGAAGATCATTGATACGAAAATCCTCCACATCTTGGCCTATAGATAATCTTAGCTGCATGATGATGACAATAACATAATTGTTATAACATTATCGATAAATCGATAAATCGATAAACATTATCGGCTCATTCGGCTGAATCTGTGCTCTTGGTGTCTAAACTCGGCGTGCTGTCCACCCTTTCTGCTGATCCTATCGAGATGCCAGTCTGATTCAAGTGGCCCGTGTCGATCATCCCTGACCTGGATCTCTCCACCATGGTCGCTTGTAACTAACAAATCACAAATACTGTAATGAAAGCCTCGAGTGAAAATCTCGCACATTTCGATGAGTTTTATGTGAACTTTGTCAGAGACGGTGATTGTTCTCATATAATTGTTTTCCATCACGAATTTTCACTCTTAAATTTTCTTGGAGAAGTGTGTGTATTATGCATGATTAAAATCTAGACCTGCAATTATTACTTTAATTCATTTCTTTAAGGTTTTCACAAAGACAATTATTTCAACAAAATTTAATGTTATTTTTTATGTGTGCTCGTTGAATTTGCTCAGCTGTTTCTATAATCAAAATTTTGTTATTTTTAGCCAAGAAACCTTCCTTTCCATGCCTCAATCTAATTAAACACTTTCAGCGAACTATAATATGGAGTCACCATCTAAATTTCTATACGGTAGCTCTGAATAATTAATCATTTCCAATGCAATAAAACAACTAATCTCAATAAAGTATTAAATAAATTCAAATATTAAACTTTGAAGAGAAACTTTTTTCTTGGTAATATATCTCCACTGTGTAATTTATTACGCTTCGCTTCGCTTTTTACTTTGTCTACCTTTTATGTTTCTCTTTTTAACTCTGGATTTAAAGTATCAGTTTATAGTATATATTATTGATAGTTTATACTATATTTTATAGTATCAGCCTTCCAGTCCAGGAAGTCCCACAGAACATAATTATGGGAAGTCCAGTCCAGCCGGAATGCGTTATGATTATGATTTTTCAAAACACCTTATCTGTCTATCATATTTATTTATTTATTTATTTATTTATTTATTTATTTATTTATTTATTTATTTATTTATTTATTTATTTATTTATTTATTTATTTATTTATTTATTTATTTATTTATTTATTTATTTATTTATTTATTTATTTATTTATTTATTTATTTATTTATTTATTTATTTATTTATTTATTTATTTATTTATTTATTTCAAACTTACGAATCGCGAAATTCAGAAAGAAATAAAACTGTTCAAACGCGATGTACAATAAAATATAAATAAAATGATAAAAAGTTGATTTGTTAAGATATGTCATTAAAAGCTTTTCTGAAAGCACGTGTCAGTGTTGGAATCCCAAACCACGTCACTTGCATTAATTAAACTATATGTCATCAAACATCACAAGTCGCAATTATTATTATGATTCTTCCCCTGCAAACGTTCATCTT